>CAUYLZ010090711.1:0-47544 GCA_963573645.1 Pithecia hirsuta | reverse complement strand
TGGTATCTTAATGTGGTTTTGATTTGGATTTCTCTAATGACCAGTGATGAAGAGCTTTTTTTTCACGTTTGTTGGCTGTATAAATGTCTTTTTTTCTGAAAAGTGTTCATATCCTTTGCTCACTTTTTGATGGGGTTGTTTGTTTTTTCTTGTAAATTTGTTTAAGTTCTTTGTAGATTCTGGATATTAGCCCTTTGTCAGATGGGTAGATTGCAAAAAATTGTTTCCCGTTTTGTCGGTTGCTGGTACACTCTAATGATAGTTTATTATTCTGTGCAGAAGCTCTTTAATTTAATTAGATCCCATTTGACTATTTTGGCTTTTGTTGCGATTGCTTTTTGTGTTTTAATCATGAAGTCCTTGCTCATGCCAGTGTCCTGAATGGTGTTCCCTGGGTTTTCTTCTAGGTTTTTTATGGTGTTAGGTCTTATATTTAAATTTTTAATCCATCTTGACTTAAATTTTGTATAAGATGTAAGGAAGGGATCCAGTTTCAGCTTTTTGCACATGGCTAGCCAGTTTCCCAACACTATTTATTAAATAGGGAATTCTTTCCCCATTTCACTATGATTTGAAAGTTACAGGAAAAGCTTCATGTGCTAAGATATCTCCTGGTATCTGTGCCTTAAATTTGACTCCTAGAATATTCAATTGGCCTGGACAGCATTTCAGCTCTCAGTAATTTCCAACTGAAATGCAAACATTCTTAGCAATGTTAAGACCATATATCATTCATCTATCTCAAAAAAAAAAATTAGCAGATAGTTGGGAGGAAGTCTTTATCTTGGTTACATCATAAGGTTGGGAAATGGAGGAGAAAAAGAGGAAGGGCACTGAAAGAGGAAGTTGAGGATGCTCACTCTTGGCTTTTTCAGAGTTTGGCAGAAGACCAGCCTTGGTATCACTTACTGATTAGAATGTTATTTTCCTAGGAGTTGAGTATATGCAAATTCAGTTGGATAATTAGTTGAACCAAATAAGAGAGGTGCGTTTAGAATATATTAGAATATTGTAAAGACTGAGAATAAATCACACTGTGCTTGCAAACACGACAAGAGCAATATTGTGTGATGTTCTTTCTCTGTGCTTGGAAAGATCAAAAATGAAAGTAATTATGCTGGGAAAGGACATCCAGCTAGAAACTTAAAAAAACAAGGTCTTTGGACCAATTAAAGACAATGTCTTCAAAGTAAGAAAACAATTGGAAGCTGAATGAGAGATCAGCAAGGACAGAGAGACCCAAGAAAAATCAGTATAAGATTGTAAATCTAGATCTTGACTTTTGACATTATATGCATAAAAAATTTTACAGTAAAGACATTTAAGAAAATGTAATAACAAACCTGAAAGCTTACAAGCAATTATACAAAGAATGCAAATAATATTCAAAATTCACTTATTCATACTATTAAAACTGTTCATTGAAACCTTGCTACATAGCTGGGAATACAGGCACATGCTACCACACCTGGCTAATTTTTGTATTTTTAGTAGAGACAGGGTTTCACTATGTTGGTCAGGCTGGTCTTGAACTCCTGACCTCGTGATCCACCTGCTTCAGTTTCCAAAGTGCTGTGATTACAGGCATGAGCCACAGCACCCGCCCAAAATCGAGTATTGTTTAATGCATATGTTGGCCATTTGTGTGTGTCTTTTTTGAGAAATATCTATTCAGGTCCTTTGCCATTTTTTTTTTTCTGCTGGGATATTTGTTTTCTTGCTGTTGAGCTCCTTGTGTATTTTGGCATTATCCTTACCAGATATATCATTTGCAAATATTTTTTCCCATTCTACAGGTTGTCTCTTCACTCCGTTCATTGTTTCCTTTGCTGTGCAAAAACTTTTCAGTTTGATGTAGTCTCTTCTGCCTATTTTTGCTTTTATTGCCAATGTTTTGGTGTCATATCCGAAAAGTCATTGCCAAGAACAATGTCACGGAGACTTTCCCCTGTGTTTTCTTGTAGTTGTTTTATAGTTTTGGGTCTTATGTTTAAGCTTTCCATCCATTTTGAGTTCATTTTGGCATATGGTGTGAGATAAGGGTTCAGTTTCTATTCTAGGTGGCATACTTCTTATGAGAATCTAATGCCTGATGATCTGTCACTGTCTCCCATCACCCACTTGTGGGAATGTCTAGTTGCAGGAAAAGAAGCTTAGGGCTCCCACTGATTTTATATTATGGTGAATTGTATAATTGTTTCATTATATATTACAATGTAGTAATAATATAAATAAAGTAAACAATGTGTACTAACGTGCTTGAATCACCCCCAACCTAGTCTGTGGAAAAATTATCTTACACAAAACTGGTCTGTTGTGCCAAAAAGGTTGGGGACCACTGCTTTAAAATAACATCCAATTTATCACACTGAACCAAATAAACATTCAACCCCAAAGTATGTCTTGAATTGACATTTCTTTCATGTTTTTACCACCCTCGAATTTTGCTCAAATTTATCATCATCTCTTCAATGTACCACTGAATGAACTTTCTAATTGTTCTCCACCTTTTATTATTATTCCTTGCAATTCATTCTCTATACTAGTAATCAGTAATTTATTTAAAATGTAAATTTCCTTGCTTATCGTGTTTCGGGGGTTCACAACTGCACTTAAGATAGAATACAAACTCAACATTGTCTTTGAGTCTCTGGAGGCTCCAGCTCCTGCCTCTCCCCCTAGCTTCATCTTACTCATTTTGCCTTATTTTTGTCTTTTTTATTAAGGTATAATTTACAAATAAAAATTGCATATATTTACAGTATGCCACATGATGTTTTGATATGTATATATTTTATAAAATGTTTAAATGAAGCTAATTAACATATCCATCACCTCACACTTACCATTTTTCTGTGTGATGAGTACATTTATGATCTGAACTCTTAGTAATTTTAAAGTATAAGATACATTATTATTTACCATGGTTACAATGCGTTACAATAGATCTCCAGAATTTACTTACTCAGTCTAACTGAAACTTTTTACCCTTTGACTGACTGATATCTCTCCAACACCCTCACCCCCACTGGCTCCTGGTGTGCCCCCCTCACCTCCCCAAACTGCGTGACCACCAGCTTCATCTTGTACCGTTACTCATTATTCAGAACCAGCAAAAACAGCTGGCCTCCTCCCAAAGCTCAGGAGCACTGAGGTCTTTACTGAATCAGGACTTTGTACTCATGCTGTTCCACCTAGAGCCTTTTTCACTTCACTCACTGTTCAGGTTTCAGCTGCAAGTCACTTCCAGGAGAAACCTTCCTAGACACAGCAAATAAATGAGACTCCACCTGTTTATTTTTCTCATTCATTTTAATAGCCGAATCTTTTCCTTCATAGTGGTAGTCTCAATTGGTAATTATGTATGTTCGTTTATTATTTATATCTCTCCCAACTAGATTGGATTATACTATTATATCTTTTGCTCTACATTTAACTCTTAACTGAGGTCCCAATACTTTTGGGTACTTTTCTTCATTTTAACAGTTAACAAACTGATTTAATTGTCTTCTTTTGTTTGTTTGTTTTCTCCACTAAACTGTGAGCTATACTGCTGGGCCTTTTTTCTTTTTTTCAATTTAATGTATCACCAAATCTTTGCAGATAGTAGTTACTCAATAAATGATGATGAATAATTAAACTGTGCCAGTGTACATACCTTGGTGGTCCTAGGTCCCATTGCGCAGTGACTGAAAGAACACAACATGGGAACCAGTAAGATTCTAGAGGCTTGAATATGCATGTTTTTAAAATTATATGCAGTATACACCTGTACATATGGGATAGTTGGGGCTCAGGACACATCATCCCAAAATATGACCATAAGTGACATATGCCACCCTAAAATATACTTCTCTGGTATACTTTAAGCTGAGAACAGCAGACACAGGAGGAGTAACCCTCAAAAGCTGTTAACACCGAAAAGCTGTGTGATAATAAATAAATTTACATCCATGAAGGAAATCTACATTAGTAAAAATATCTGTATCAGGAGGAGGGCTGCTCTGAGAGACCCTTTATCTGCATAATAGGACAACCTTTATTCATTATACATTCCCTCTTCTCATCTTTCCATAACTTCTGTGATACCCACCTTTCCTCTCCATTAGAAGCTTCAGGCTCCTATTACTTTCTATAGCTCAGGATGCCACATAACCTTCAATCATCTGACCCTTCTTCAAGTCTCATATTTTGTGGAACTCCCATACGCTATGTAGGTAATTAAAATGGGCGTTCTTTTGTTAATCTGCCTTATGTTAATGTAACTGTTTGCCCAAAGACTCTAGAAGGGTGGAGGGAAGCCACTTTTTCCTCCCCTACAGGATAGTACACAGTTTAATTTTACAATAGCATGAATTTCATGCAACTTCATTCTTTTAAATAAAGTTAATTATCTAAATGCAAAATCATCTGTGATTTAAATTTTATGCTTTCCTAATTCATTTTATGTATGTTAATTTACATATTATGAACAAGAACTAAAAAAAAACTCTTATCCTATCCTGTGTCTTTATTTTTGTTCCAGAACTGTGGGCATGTTATGGATGCCAGCAAAAGGGAATTCAAGTAACCAGATTAGAAAGGTAATGAAGAATACAGTTGAGCAAGAGACTCAGTCCGCAGCTATATGCTGGAGTAAGGTATAGCAGAGAGAGAGAAGAGAGGTAGGCAATAGTGGGAAGCTCAATATCAGAAATAATGTGTTTGGAGAGGAAGGAGGTTTTGGATGTCTGATAGGAAGCAGCCATTTACAGCTGATTTGACCCTAGACATGTCAAACTCTTTAGGTTTCGGTTTCTTTTCCCTGTGGATAAAAGGACTAAACCCCATTAGAAATACTTTCCTGCTCAATGATTCTTTGATTCTTATTTTTTCTGTAGTAGTGGGAAAACAAGAAAGAATAAATCTGAGAAAAAAAGGATAGGAAAAAGATGACAATTATTAAAGGTAGATGCGAAAAAGAGATATGATTCCTGGTTATGAAATGAAAAATACTAATATATGAGAAAGTGAGAATTTAGATCTTCCTTCATCCCCCTCTGAATTTATTTAACAAATATTTATACAGTGCTAGTAAATACTTATGTAGCATTGATTACATGCTGGTCATTGTTTTAAGGGATTTATAAATATTAACTCATTCAACAAGAACGTAAGTGCTACTATTATTCCTATTTCATTGCTGAGGAAATAGGCACAGAGAGGTTAAGCAACTTAACCCAGGTCGCATAGCTGGTAAGGGCCAGTACTGGATTTCAAACCCAGGCAGTCTGGATCCAGAGTTCATGCTCTTGTAATGCTGATTTTACTCTTAGAATTTGCCATACATTTTCCTCAATGAAAACCTCCACATCAAAGACAAAAACTTACTGAACTGTAACAAAAATAATAAATCACTTCAGACATATTTAGGCTAACACACACCCTATTTGTTTCTGTGTAATTACATTTTCTCAAGAGCCTGCCGCAATTGGTACCACTGTTTTCTTGTGAACTCTTCAAGCAAGACTAATGCAAAATGGAGAGGACTGTACTTTGTTCAGCTGCAAACCAGGTGGCTCAAGCACAGAGAAGAAAGCCAGGCTCCAGAGAAGATGTGAAGGTAACCGGCTCTCAGAGGTACTTGCATCATTAATCAGAAGGCATTTTCCTTCAAATGACTGCAATTTTTTTAAAATTGATATCCCATTCTTCTCCCATCACTCTGAATTAAAAAAGACAAATAACAAAAAATGTACCAAAAAACCCTCCCCAAAGCAAGACTACTAAAATAAAATAGTTTTGTCATGAGCAAACATTTGAGCTCAAGTGTTATGTTGACCTTGTACTGCAGGAGGCAGCATCTCATTAATAAAACAATGACCATGTGTTTTCGTTGTGGTCCGTGATATTTTTTTCATGTTTGTTTCAGTATCGTGAATTGGATTATAATTGTCTCATTCTCTAATATGCTTCGTTTCTATTTAGAAAGTAAACAGCTTAAGGGTTTTGTAAAGGGCTTAGAACCAGTGATTGTTGCTGATTTGTGAAATTAAGTCCCTTTCCTTTTCCCTTGTTTGTCTACTGTTAAATTGAATTTCTTGTGCTCATAATTAAGGCTTAAAATCTTAGAGTTGAAGGAAGCTAGGAGATCATTTCTCTCGATTTAATTCTCTGATTTTACAGATATGGAAACAAGATTAGAGTGCTTAAATGGCTTGTCCAAGGCAGCTAGTGGCGTAGCCAGGACTGGCTTTTCCACTGCAGGTTCTGTGCTCATAGCAAGTTTCAGTGTTTGCTCAATCTGGGGTTTTGCCTCTGTAACACCCTCTTTTCTTTTTCCCAACCAAACACATCCTTCTTCCACCTCATATCCCTTTATTTTCTTTCATCCAATCCAATTTATTTTAGAAGGAGATTAACAGTGAGTACCTGTGAAGTTAATGTTGATGTCTAGAGGGTAATTCAAACTTGTTAAACTTCCAGCAAAGAAATGTCTTGGGAGCCATCCATCAGAGGTGCTTTGAGGCTATGCTTTCAGAGAGAGAAGTCCTGACTGCTGGAAGCTAGGGCTTCCTTTATTCCGGGGTATTGCAATTATGTCAGTGTGTGTTAGAACTCAGCATTGTGCCTCTGGTCCTGCTGCACTGACTCTCCCCTCCCCATCATCATCTTTTTATATTTTACTTAAATGTGCATGAATTTGCATTAATATCTCCTTTCTTAAGAATTAAAATTGATATCTCAGGACAGACTTTGTACTCACTCTCTCTCTAGACCCCTAAAGTGTTGCTGGATTTTCTTGTATTTGCTTCTTTCCTTTAAAAAAAAAAATCTTACATTGCACCCATCAAAGTTCATTTACAACACCGCAGTCTATAGTAATATTTCCTTCCTTTACCCTAGAACATCTGTATTGATAGCTCTTGTCTTACTATTGTTAAAAGAAAAACCTTCATCAAATTTATCAGAGCTTAATTGAACGAAGAATAATTCTTGAACCCACAGCCTCCAAAACCAGAAAGGTTCAGAGAACTCTAGCCCACAAAGTGCTCAGGCAGCATTAATGAACAGAGGATGGAAGTAAGGTGCAGAGATAGGTCTCGTGGTTACAGCTTGGTGTTTGCCTTACTTCAACCAGATCTGATCAGTTGTCTGTCTGCAATTAATTGAAGCTCAGCTGTTGTTACACAAGTACTCCTAAATTAGGTCTTCTGTTAGGTTATGTGCTAAGTGAGGCTGAAGTTAGTTATGAAAGGACTCTCATCCTCAGGGCAAATTTAGTTTAACACTAGGTAATGTTCAAAATCTGGCCTCTGCAACTAGATTGTAACCTATTCCAGGTTATTTTCACATTCGTTTTGCTGTAGAAGATAGGCAACTATCTAGGGGATTAGCAAACTCAAAGCCCAGCCCCTCTTTTAATCCTTGCTACCACAATAAAAAAGAGATTTTGTGGCTAATTTGATTTATCAAATTTCAGGATACTGATTAGGCCACATTTGCCAAAGGGTTGATATTGGTTAAAAGGTTACCTGCAGATATGCCCTTTTCTTCTCTCCTTCTTCTAAGTGGCAGGCAAGCTGATCCAAAGGGCAGTCTGGCCACCCACCTTACTCTCCTCATTTAAAAAATCTGGGGTAGCTGCCTGATAATAAAATTTAGATTTGAAGTTAGGTAGAAATCACTCTTTAGGCCTTGAACCCAATTAACATAGGGCTGCACACTGGAGTTTCAGGCTTTGCCAATATCAATAAAGTATCATTTGATTTTGCCTTTGCTCCTTTATGTCTCCATGAGATCCTTAAGGAGAGATAGTGTGTGCCTGACACTAATGCAGGATTTGGGCATTTCTATAAGATTTTCTTTGTAAGTGAGCATGTTAAAGATTTACCTTTTTAGTTAGATAGCCATAAGTGTAATAAATCTGGTTCAAAGGAGTATAGTAGAGAACAAGTGTAGTCACTGAAAGAATAAATACTGAAGGAAAGATTGCTAAGTTAGGTGCAATGTAGTCAATGTCTTCTAGAGCAATTAAATATAATATTGGGAGCTATCTTTTTTTAACCTGACCAGAGTCATTTGGATTTACTATATAACATCTGTACTAATGTCTAGTAGACAAAATTTATTTTCATTGTTATTTAACAAGAATCATAAGTTTTCTTTTTTAAACAAATTATTTTAAGTTCCAGGATACATGTGCAGAACGTGCAGGTTTGTTACATAGGTAAACATGTGCCATGATGGTTTGTTGTACCTATCAACCCATCACCTAGGTATTAAATCCCACATACGTTAGCTATGTGTCATGATGCTCTCCCTCCCCCCAGCCCCCCAACAGGACCCAGTGTATGTTGTTCCCCTCCCTGTGTCCATGTGTTCTCAACGTTCAGATCTCACTTATAAGTGGTATATGGTTTTCTGTTTCTGTTCCTGTGTTAGTTTACTGATTATAATGGCTTTGAGCTCCATTCATGTCCCTGCAAAGGACACCATCTCATTCCTTTTTATGGCTGCATAGTATTCCACGGTGTGTATGCAGCACATTTTCTTTATCTAGTCTATCATTGATGGGCATTTGGGCTGATTCCATGTCTTTGCTATTGCGAATAGTGCTGCAATGAATATTGTGAATATGCCTGTGTGTATCTTTATAATAGAATGATTTGTATTCCTCTGTGTATATTGAAAAAGGAGGGACTTCTCTCTTAACTCATTTTATGAGGCCAGCATCATCCTGATACTAAAACCTGGCAAAGATACAACAACAACAACAACAACATTTCAAGCCAGCATCCCTGATGAACACTGATGCAAAAATCCTCAATAAAATGCTGGCAAACTGAATCCAGCAGCACATCAAAAAGCTTATCCACCAGGATCAAGTCGGCTTCATTCCAGGGATGAAAGTCTGGTTCAACATACATAAATCAATAAACATAATTCATCATATACGGAACTAAGGACAAAAACCACATGATTATCTCAATAGATGCAGAAAAGGTCTTCAATAAAATTTAACATCCCTTCACGTTAAAAACTCAAACTGTGTATTGATGGAACACACCTCAAAATAATAAGACCCGTTATGACAAACCCAGAGCTAATACCATATTGAATGGACAAAAGCTGGAAGCACTCCCTTTGAAAACCAGCGCAGGACAAGGATGCCCTCTCTCACCACTCCTATTCAACATAGTATAAGAAGTTTTGGCCAGGGCAATCAGGCAAGAGAAAGAAATAAAGGGTATGCAAACAGGAAGAGAGGAAGTCAAAATGTCTCTGTTTGCAAATGATATGATCCTATATCTAGAAAACCCAGTTGTCTCAGCCCCAAAGCTTCTTAAGCTGATAAGCAACTTCAGCAAAGTCTCAGATACAAAATCAATGTGCAAAAATCACAAGCATTCCTATACACCAATGTTGTAAGTTTTCTACAAGTTAACATCTACCCTCATTGAGTTGTAAAATAGCCTAATGAAAAGTAAATAGTAAATCAAATGGAGGCAAATAATTTAGAGAATTAAATAATCTTTGAATGTGTGTGTTAGACAAGTTCTAGCATGACTTGAAAGAAAATGTCATCCTTTTGCTTTTTCCTAATTTTGGATATTTTTTTCCTTCGCAGTCCCACCTCATAAGTATAAATAATCTCTATAAGTAATTCTTGATCTTCACCCCAAAAATGATCTTGGCCTGGTTCATTAAAAGGTGTGGCAAGAGCGTAAACTGATATATTTAGTTTATGTCACCTTATAATATGGCCAGCAAATACAGAGATTAGAGTGCTAAACAACTACTAAGACCAGAAAATTTTGCACATTTCTTAAACCAAGATTGCATTATTAAAAGGCTCTCTACAGAAATTTCGAAACATTTTATTAGCAAAATTTTAAGCATATGCAGAAGATGTAATAAATATCTGTAATAAATACTCCTGAACTTGTTTCCCAGCTTCAATAATTATCAACCCATGGCTCATCTTATTTTTTCTATAGTTGCCCTCCCAACATTGAATTATTTTAAAATTTTCTTAAATCTTTATTAAAGTATAATAAAGCATAGGTTTATTTTATTTGAAGCTCTGGGATACATGTGCAGGATGTGCAGGTTTGCTACGAAGGTAAACATGTGCCATGTTGGTTTGCTACACCTATCAACCCATCACCCAGATACTCAGTCCAGCGTGCATAAAATGTATATGTTTAAAATGTGTAATTTGATCAAATGACATTGGCAATGTCAATGTCATTGGCATATGTATACACTCAGGAAATCATCTCTAAAATCCAGATACAAAACATTTTCAGCATAGTTAAAAGTTTTCCTCTTTGTAATCTGTCTTTCATCTGTCTTCAGGCAACTACTGACCTACTTCCTGTCTTTGCAGATTGATTTGCATTTTCTAGATTGTTATATAAATTCAGTCATGTAGTATATACTCTTCTTCTTTGCTTGGCTTCTCTCACTAAGCATAATAATTTTGATGTTCATCCTTGTTATTGTATGTCTCCATGGTTTAGTATTTATGATATGGATATATCACATTCTGTTTATCCATTCACCTGTTGATGGTCATTTGGTTGTTTCCAGTTTTTAACTGTTGAAAACACAGCTGTTATGAGCATTCATGTACAAATTTTTATGTTTGGGTTCTCTTGTGTAAATACCTGGCAGTAGAATATCTAAGTTGTGTGGCAGGTAACTGTTTAACTCTTTATACAGTGTCAAATTGTTTTGCAAAGTGGCGATGCTATTCCACAAACCTTGATATGGTTTGAATTTCTGTTGCCACCCAAATCTCATGTCAAGTTATAATCCCCTATACACAGGGGTTTGGAGGAGGGGTCTGGTGGAAGGGGATTGGAACATGGGAGCAGATCTCCCCCTTGCTATTCTCGTGATAGAGTAAGTTCTCACGAGATCTAGTTGTTTAAAAGTGTGCAGCACCTCCCTCGTCTTTATCTTCCTCCTTCTCTGGCCATGTAAGATGTGCCTGCTTCCCCTATGCGTTCTGCCATGATTGTAAATTTCCTGATGCCTTCCCAGTCATGCTTTCTGTACAGCCTGTGGATTGTGAGTCAATTAAACCTCTTTTCTTCATAAATTACCCAGTCTCAGGTAGTTCTTTATAGCAATGTGAGAACAGACTAATATAAACCCAAAGCAGTGAATGAGAGTTTCAGTTGCTTCATATCTCACTGAGACTTGGTAATGTTATTTTTATTCTTAAAAATTTAGTCATTCTGGCCAGGCATGGTGGCTCATGCCTATGATCCCAACAACTTGGGAGGCCGAGGAAGGAGGATCCCGAGGTCAGGAGTTCAAGACCAGCCTGGCCAAGATGATGAAACCCCGTCTCTACTAAAATTAAAAAAATTAGCCAAGCGTGGTGGCAGGTGCCTGTAGTCCCAGCTACTCAGGAGGCTGAGACAGGAGAATCACTTGTACCTGGGAGGCGGAGGTTGCAGTGAGTCGAGATAGCACCATTGCACTCCAGCCTGGGTGACACAGTAAGACTCCATCTCAAGAAAAAAAAAATTTAGTCATTCTAATGAATGTGTACTTGTATCTTACTGTAATTTAAATATGTAATCTCCCTAATGATTAGTAATGTTGAGCATCTTTTCATATACTTTATTCATATGTCTTTTGTGAAGTGTTCACAACTTTTGCCCGCTTTTAAAACCGAGTTTTTGTCTTCTAATTGAGTTATGAGAGTTCTTTAGATGTTCCGAATCAGTTTTTTGCCATACATATGTGTTGCAAAATATTTTGCCCAGTGGTTTGCCTTTTCATTTCTTAACGATGTGTTTCAAAGAGCAAAATTTTTAATTTTGGTGAAGCCAAATTTATAAATTTTTAAATTATTCATGGTCTTTTTGTTCTGGGAAATTTTTGCTTGCTCTAATCTCAGAGGTAGTGAAATAATATGTATGTTTTCATTGTTGATTTTCAACAATTCTATTGTGATCAGAGAACATACTCTGTAGGATTCTGATTTTTTAAAATTTATTGAAACTTGTTTTATGGTTCTGTGCTCTGTATTGGTGAATGATATGGTTTGGCTCTGTGTCCCCATCCAAATATCATATCGAATTGGAATTACCAATGATGGGGGAGGGACCTGATAGGAGGTGATTTGATAATAGGGGTGGATTTTCCTTGCTATTCTCATGACAGTGAGTTCTCGTGAGATCTGGTTGTTTAAAGGTGTGTGACACTTCCCCTTTGACTTGCTCTCTCCTGCTCTGCCGTGAGATGTGCTTGCTTCCTCTTTGCCTTCCGCGATGATGGTAAGTTACCCGAGGCCTCCCAGCCATGCTTCCTATACAGTGTGTGGAATGGTGAGCCAATCAAATGTCTTCTCTTTACAAATTACCCAGTATCAGGTAGTTCTTTATAGCAGTGTGGGAACAAACTAATACAGTGAGTATATCAACTATATGTACACTTAAAAATCATGTGAATTCTTTTGTTGCTGGTTTTGTTAATATTAATTGTGTCATGGTGGTCCATGGTATTTTTCAGATTATCTGTGTTTTTACTGAGGTTGTGTCTGACTCATTTATCAATTGCTGAGGGTGAGGTAGTAACATCTCCAACTCTGATTATAGAATTGTATAATCTCTGGTAGTAGATTCATACCTGTTCATGATTTTATGTCTTCCTTTATTATTTTTATTAACTCTGATGATACTATTTGCCTTGAAATCTAACTTATCTGATATGAATATGGGCACTTCAACTTCTTATTCTGACTTTTTGCTTGGTATATATATTTTTAATCCATTTTATTTCAATTTATGTCTTTATTTATATATAAATTGTGGTTCTCTTGGGCAGCATATATTTGTTCTTACTTTTTTTTTTAATCCATTCTGAGAACCTCTGCCTTGTATTTGGATCACATACTTAATATTTAATCAGATTACTGATATGATTGGATTCATGTCTACCATAGTATTTTTTTCTTCTGTTTGCTCCTATGCTTTTTATTCCGCTCTTGTTCCTCTTCTACCTTTTTTAAAAAAATTATTTGACTATTTCTAAAACTCTATATACTATGGTTTGGATGTGGTTTGTTTGGCTCCTCCAAGTCTCATGTTAAAATTTGATCACCAGTGTTGGATGTGGGGTCTGATGGGAGGTGTTTAAGTCATGGGGGCAGATCACTTATAAATGGCTTGGTGCCATCCTCTTGATAATGAATTCTCACTCTGTTAGTTTCTTCAAGAGTTCCTTCTAGAGCTGGTTATTAAAAATGAGCTTAGCACCTTGCCCCTCTCTTGCTTTTTTTCTCTCACCATATGATCACTACACAGGCTACCTCCCCTTGGCTATGAGTGGATGCATGCTGGGGACCTCACTGGAAGTTAAGCAAATGCTAGCGCCATGCTTTTTGCACAGCCTGCAGAAATGTGAGCTGAATACAAACCTCTTTTCTTTATAGACTGCCCAGCCTCACATATTCCTTTATAGCAACAAATAAACTGAGACAGTTTATGAGGTATTTTGTGGCCTTTAAGCTATACCTCTTTGTATTACTTACGTTTAGTGATGTTTCTAGGGATTTTATTGTATGTCCTTAACTTTTGCAGTCTATTTAGAATAAATATTTTATTGCTTTTTGTAAGATGTAGAACCTTCCAAGAACACAGGTTCACTCGCCCTCCTCCCCAGGCTGCTATTTTTATGCTGTGTCAGGTGTATTACATCACATACATCTAAATCCCGTAAGACAATGTTATAAATTTTGCTTTCAAGTCGTATGTGTTATTAATAAATTAAGAAGAAAAAATAGTCTTTTCTGTTTACCCCCAATGCTTACTAATTCTTATGCTCTTCATTACTTCCTGAAGATTCAGGATTTTTCCTTTTTTGTGAGGAGGTTTCTGGTAAAAAAAAAAAAAAAAAAGAAAATTGGAAATACTTGACAATAAATTGTAAAAGAGCTGTAACACTGATGTAGGGCTTTCTGTGATATCATTTCTTTCTCTAGCCTGAAGAAATTTCCATAGTCATAGAACAGACAAATTTCTTAGGAGGACTTTGTAGAAATTTGTACTATAAACAAATCATAGCACTTATTTAAAAATAGTAGGTTTATCACACCAGAATGACATATATTTTCATATATAAAACTGCAGAAAATTTAACAAATTTGATTGTGTAATTGTTCTGTCAAATTATATCCTTGTAAAATGGAAGACAGACTTATTAATCCTCTGCACAAAAACTATGTTACCCTTAAAAGAGACTATATTGGTTTATAAATTCTGAAGGGTTAGTGAGAATAACATATCATTTAAAGAGAGTTAATAAATGAAGAGAGAGCAGTGAATCAAGAAGAAAGAGACAGTGTTTATCTTATAAACCTTAAAAACTATACTGAAATTTTTCCAGACAAATAATGGCAATCAGTTTCTCTCATTGGTTCAGATCTGGTTTTCTGCTGCTTCTTGAATATCCATGAGTCTATTACTTGAAGCATCATTGAGTAGAAGCACTTAGTGTAATCCTTTCCATCAAGGCTCTGAGAACTTCCTTCTTTGTAGAAAATCCAATTTATAAAACTTCTAGGAGAAGCAAGGAAAAGAAACATAAATTACCCATTGATGAGAAGACAGTCCAGGTCTCAAAACGCTGTTTTATCTTGCAAAAGTGAGACAGACAAAAAAACAAAACAAACCCAATCACAAACAAGTAAGATACCACCAAAAAGATGATCTATTATTCCTCATTTGTCAGAGAATAAATCCTGATCTTTACATGACAGAGATTACAAAATGGGCAGACAAGAAAATTGTGTTCCTCTTCATTGCTGTCATCAACTGGAAAAGCAAACCAGAATCAGAACCAAAATTGCACAAGGACTGGGAAAGGCAACAAAGCCAGAGTCAGAAAAACAAAGCAAACAGAAAAATAGAGTGTAAGAAGGGAAATTTTGATTAACACTGGAATCACTTGGGGAGTTAAGAAAAGACATGCCTAGGTCTAACAGCCAGTGATGAACATTTCTCAGGTGACACAATTTAATTTGTCCAGCTCATACGTCTTCTTGATGGAATTTCCAAAATGTGATGGAATGCACTTCTTGTTGGAATTTTCAAAAACTGTCAAAACATATTTTTCAAATATTAAAACATGATATTATTGCAAATATAAAATGAGCACATTAAAGATATATTTAACTCAGTGAAGGAACCAGCAGCATGATAAATTTGGTTTCCCATAATTTATTTAATAGCAATCTAATTCTTTCACTGACATATTGCATAGTACCTTACTCATAGTTGATGTTTATGTGTAGTCAAGATTATTGATTTTTGAAAGTTACTGCTTGCTTTTGACTACAGAATGTTACATTTCTAACATACCCCATTGTTATCTATGTTTCCAAATACTTTCCATTCTTGATATCTTCAGATTTTTGTAAAATTCATGTCCTTGCATTTTCCAAGTCTCTCCTTTGAAATTGTTGAATTTCTGTTGATTTTACATTAAAATCCCATTTTTGATTTTCCCTTTAATCTACACAGAAATATTCAGCTTCTTCTCTGGATGTACAGCATTGTTTTCACACTTAAAAGCTGACACTCCTTTTGCAGGAAAGAAATCCTCATGAACCAACAATATTGACAAAATATTTATTATATGAATTAAATGTTTACAAAGATAATATTAGGTATAAATTTCTTATGCTTATACCTCCTATACAAATGTAAACCAAAAGTATTTTCAAATTTAATACAAAAAAAGCACGGAGTCAATACCAAAGGTTAAGCTATTAATTTTATATGACAAATGATGTCAATTTATTAAAACTGGGTAATTTATTATGTTGGCTTAAGAAATTAAAAGTTGAAGTCTGGAAGAGTTAAGAGTTACAATCTTTAGATCGATAGTATCCAAATTTATTTTTATTTTTCATTTTTAATTCATCTTGGTAAGAATTTATAAGTCGTACCTCCAGCAATATATGTGTATGAGTATGTATGTATGGGTTAATATGCACTACCACATTAGTATATATTTGTTCACTAGTAAAACATACAGGGAAAGCAAATGATAAAGGAATGATACAAAATTTAAATAGAACTTCTAGTAATGTCTCTTTTGCACTCCATAAATAACCTTGTGCTTTTTCTGGGATATGTGCCCTTCCTTTAAGGTCTGCCACTCCAGACTAACTCCATCATGAAATTGTCATGATGAACTATCTTCATCCAAGTGTGCCGTCTTGCATGTAGATCCTGTTCTCCTCCAGTCCTCCCCTAGTGGACTGATTCCGGTGTTAATTTCATAGTGGTCCTAATTTGCTGCAGCTGTCATGCTGATTATGACAGTTGTTGGGTTGGTTGGGAGTGATGTCAAAGAAGCAAGAAAGCATGTACTCTGGGAACATTAGTCTGGGCAATGAACTAAGAAACAATTGTTTATATTTAAAAACTGTTTTGGTTTCCCTTTCACAACAGTATGGAGAGCCACTTAGCAGGTTAAGTCATGAGTGGTTACAACTAGTAGCATGTGGTTATAGAGCCTGCTCTGGAAATTTCTGAAGGTCTTGCAGTTCCCTGGAATCTTCTCCCTAGGCAACTGCTTTTCTGCCTCTGTGTCATTTGGATAGCAGGCCAACATACTGATCTTAACAAAATGAAATAGTCAAAAACTACTCCCTTAATCCAAGTTCCAGTTCACAAACATTTCCTTTTGTATGATATATTTCCAATCTGTCATTTATGCCTCCTTTTTCTATTAGAATCAGACTTGGCAAGACATCCTTCGATCATCTCACATCAGTTGTTCATGGTTGGACTTGGATGCCTTTTTTCAATTTTATCATAATGTGCTTTTCACATTGTTTTAGCAGTTAGTGACACAGACAGTGAAAAATTAACAATAATGTGTAAAATTTCCCTTTATCTTCGTGGAAGAATAAACGAGGACTGAGAAATAAGATATTCAGTTGAATCAATTGCTAGGAAAACATAACATCATCTGAAGAGAGTTTTGAACTTCATAATTCCTTTTCTTGTATCCATTTTCCCTATTCTCCTCACCAGGCTCTAATAACCTATCAGCATATATTGGCCACAGCATGGGAATGTATATTTTGAAAAATTCTCCTAGGGTGATTCCAATAGTCCTCTCCTTAAATCCTGAAGTTTGCCTATAAGAGTTTTTATATTTTTATTTTTAATTAAAATTTTTTGCTATATTTTATTTTATTGTGATAAGAACACTTAACATGAGCTTTACCCTGTTTACAGATTTTTTAAGTGTACAAGAAAGTATTGTTAACTATGGGCAGTATGTGCTATAGCAGATCTCTAGAATTTATTCATCTTGCATAACTGGAACGTTATATCTATTGTGATGTTTGATTAGCATCTGTCTATCTCCCTCTTCCCTATCTCTGGGCAACTATCATTCTACTCTCTGCTTTTATAAATTTCACTGTTTTAGATACCTCAGATAAATAGGAGCATGCAGGATTTGTCCTCCTATGACTGGCTTATCTCACATAGCATGATGTCCTCAAAATACATCCATGTTGCATATTGCAAGATTCCCTTCTTTAATAATAATAATCCATTGTATGCATATGCCACATTTTTAAAATTCTCATCTGTCAATGTACATATAGGTTGTTCCCATATCTTGGCTATTGTATACAGAACTGCAGTGAACGTGGGAGTGGAAATATCTCTTTGGGATCTTGATTTCAGTTCTTTTGGGTAAATACTCAGAAGTGGGGCTACTGGATCATATAATAGGTAGTTCTGTTTTTAACCTTCATAATGCTTTCTATGGTAGCTGCACCGTTCTGGAAAGTTTTTATATTGTTTCATTTGTTTGCTCGTGGTGAATGTGAGAAGAAAATAATTTTGAAGATTATTTTTCAAGGGAGTTTGTGGTGGACTTTTTATTCTTTGCAGAAGAAATAGAAAATAATACAACTTGAATTGTTGGGAGATTGATGTGGCGGAAGACCATGATTAGTTCTTTGGGTTCATTTCTTATTTATTGGTTTAGAAAGGTCATTAGAATGCTTGTTTCTGAATGTGTGTCTGTAAAACAAAGGCAGAAGAGGCCACAGACATAAGATGTCTTGATTCTTCTTGAATTACTGCGTAGGATGTCACCATGTTAGGGGAAGGGTGAGGTTTGAGGTAAAAATTATTTGGACTAAAATTGCAAGTGGCATAAGTATTTAAACTTAGGGAAATGATTAATTAGATATTATTACTGGTAATAAGCCAAGACCTATCTTCTAGTCTTAGAGTAGCCTTTGCATTTTGGAAAAGTTTCTTGTCCTTTCTCGTCTCCAGTTTCCTCATCTGTAAAATAAATGGGTTGGACTAAACATAGCCTTCACATGGTGTTACAGCAGAGTTCTTCTTTGAATGAAGTAGGGAAAGGAAACAGAACATGTCAAATAGGAAAAGAGGAATCTGTTTTGGTTGAAGTATGTTGCTAGGATCCCCCTGTCTTTTAAATTAGCTCCTAAGGCATCCTAAGAGAGAGAGCTTCCTTCATACCATTCTGACATTACCAGTTTGTGGATCAGCATTTGAGAGGCTCTGGGTTCTTTTCAATCTCCAAAATTCAATGAATGTATTTTCTGTGAGTTGGGTGGTATAATAAGTTTTTTTTTTTTTTTGAGTGGATGCAACTTCCACCATTTATTTCTGTTCACTAATTGAAAAACTTTCCTAAGGAATAGGTAGTTTGACTCCTATTTGAGTCTGGTTCCCTTGATCTAGGTGCTGCCTTTTCCAGTACTCACTTTGCCAATTATCTCCTCTCTTTCCTGGATCTCTTTACTTGAACTGAATTCTTTTGCATCCTCAAACTTCTTTCACATTACTGGTTTTTCACTTTTCTCTCTCTCTCATACCAAAGCAGACAAACAAGACAACCTCTCCATTCACACTTCATTCTCTTTGAATTACTATCCTAGTGATAAAATAATACATGTTTTCCTTCTCGATTGCCTCACTATTCATGACGTATTGCAATTTGGCTTCGTTATTACCTGTACGTGAAAGTTTTTTTTATTATTGTTATTATTAAATTTACTTCTTATCAAATCTAATGAAAATTTTCAGTTTTTCTTTCACATAACACTTTAAGTCATTCAACTCTTTTGCGTCACACTTTTTAACTATAAATCTGTTCTTATGATTTATTTACTAGTTTCTTTTGTGGGCTCTTTTCTATGCCTGTTTTTGATAGGTGCTGTTTCTCTTGTGTCCCTGGCATTTTTTCTTTTTGAAAACCCATTTTCATCCATGTCCAAGGCTCTACCTGCCACTTAACTGTTGATAGTCTAAAAATCTGTACCTCCAGTTCAAGCTGTTCGCTAAATAATAAGACCCATTAATCCAATATGGGTCTCCGAAAAGGCATCTTAAACTCAAAATGTCCATAATAGAATACACATGGTTCCTGCACATATCGTGCCAGTTTTCAATTTCCTTCTCAGCTCCAATTCTTCTATTTATTGCCTTCTCTGTGATAATGGAGCTAGACTCTGTTAACATTTGTCCCTTGTTAGCTGGCGTGGTGTTAAGCTTTGTCAGTAGTGAGTGTCGAAGGGCACTGAAGGAAGGAGAGGTTTCTCTTCCTGGTTCATGTGCTCCTCTTTATAGGCTCCAGCAATACACCATGGCCAGGAGCCAGCAGTATATGATACTTCCCTGTGGGCAGCCTTCCTCTGTACCCCAAGAGCAGCTTTCCAGTGGTTTCTGCATCCTGGCACCTTTTATGTATGGTTCCCTCCAGCATCCCAGCTGTTGGAATCCTAATGTGTTCTGCTGGTGTGGGATGCTAGCAAAATGCTTTATCATCACTTGGTCATGGCTGCCTTTCTCTGTCAAGGTCTGAAATTAAACTCTGATAGGAAATAGATGTCTCTTTCAGATTTGTTGCTTCTTCGGGTGATCTGTCCAAGCCCCAGAGGTAGCGGCTGCTACCGATATCTACCATTTCTGTTGTCTTCAAAGTTCGCTTCTCCTTTGAGTAGGTTATCCTTTATTTTAGGTAATAAGCCTATGTATCAACATTTCCCTGTTTAGAGTACTGTGATTTCTGTCTCCCCATTTGACCTAGACTCATATACTTACCTCCTTTTTGTATTCTTTATCACAGAGACTATAACTACCAGAACTCATTCTTACTCCTAATATCTAATCAATCAACAAGTCTTATTTACACATTCTGTTTCATACCTTTCTTATTCCTCTTCTCCACTTTACCATCTTTGCCCTTGGTTATACCTTATTATCTTTTACTTAGACTGTTACAGTAGACTACTATCACTGTATTACAGCTAAGTTTTATCAATATAATAAATATATACTCATTTAGTTAATCTCTTATATTAGTCTTATAAATTACATCTATTTGGAACTCTAGGGCATATTTTATATTAGATAAAATGATTCTGCTTTGATTTTATGAAGACCTTTGAGTATACATCTAAATTGTTATGTAAGACTTAATTGTAGCTGGTTGTTCAGAGGTCTGATAATGAATTCTTAAGTTCATACTATTGAACCAATTCAATTTGCTTCATAGCACCACTGCATCGTGGTTAAGAGTATGGACTTTGAAGCTAGCCTGCCTACTTTTGAGTCCTGACTCTAGTATTTACCAGCCATATGACCTTAGCAAAATATTTCACTTCTTTGTAACTTGGTTTTCTTTTTTAAAATGGAGATAATCACTTAATTCACTAAGTTGTAATGAGGATTAAAGTCTTAGAACATTTCTTGTCACCAAATAAATGTTAGCCATTCTTGTTATTGCTAACATTATTATATATAATATATAATATATATAATATATATAACTATATTCTAATTATTAAGAAACTATATTATTCTAATTCTAATAATAATTCTAATTATTATTAGAAACTGTGTTTTTTTCCAAAAATATATTTGATGCTCTTGTTACTTGTTTTCCAACATTCTATGATGATGATAATGGTAATAATAATGATGATGATGATATGGAATGCCGTCATTAAAGCTCAAACACAATTCTTTTCTTATTTTGGCAATGTAAGGGAAACAAGGGAGAGAGTATGGATAAATTAGTATGAACTGATCACAGTTACTGGAAAACAAACTCAAAGGGCACAAAGGAACAGTCATGTGTAATGTTTCTGAACACAAAGGAATTTTTTTTTTGTCCTCAGAAAAACATTGAATAGCCTGTTGATTTCTTCCTGGCCCTGTCTTTGGGTAGTATACTTCTTTTAATGAACTTGATATTTTTATTTTCTGATTTAGATGATACTTGTTTAAAGCATTCTACATTTCATCATTAAGAGCTCTTCTCTCAGCAAAAGCTTTCACGTTATTAGAAACACTCTGGGCAATTAAGGAAGGAGGCTACGTGAACTCATCCACTTGACAGGGCCTTTATTAAATTTTTTTTTGAAAAGTTAGCTAGAGCTATAATCATTTATTTACTTGATATTTGTCAAAAATTGCTGATTTCAGATACTTAATGACTGGCAGCAAAGCAAGCAGAGAACCAGCACAACATCTGCCCACATGGAAATTACTTATTTGAGACAGACCTTTGAAACCAGCTCTCACAAACCATTCCAGCACTGGAAAGAAAGTTTTGACAGAAGGGCTGTAAAATAACCCCAGCAACGTCAAGGGCAACTACACTTGAGAAATGTGTTCATGGCAAAGAGTATTGGGCCCTTTAATGTATTTAATGAAAGTATTTGGTTAAACTGTGATCTCTAGTATTTCTACAACCTTAAAATATTTGACTTTATAGAATTTTTTCTTTGTGTACTCTCAATCATCTCCAAATGCTAGGCCTCTTGATTGGAGAAATTATGTGGCTCAAATATGTTATGTTCCAGATGGGAGTGAAGAAGAATTATATGGAACATGATGGGTTCTAATTCGTCTTAGGGCAAATTTGCCAATGAATAGCAAATGCAAAGCAGATTTTAAAAAAGGTGTTGCCATTTTTGGTTATTTACCTAGGAAATAGGTTTCCCCCACAGTGGATAACCATTCCTTTTAGTAACTCATACAAAAGACTAATTGAAAAATCCTAAATTGAGAGAGAAAAAAAGGAAAAATCCTACTTCTGACCTCTGCTTAGAGTATTTTTCTGTCAGAATGAGAAATGTGTTTGTTATATGATCTATATGTGTGTGCTTATATAGGAATGGGTCTCAAAAATTTCCGTATCAATGAGATATACCCAGGAAGCTTGTTTAAAATTAAAGCTGTAGATCTCATCCTCAGAGTGCTAGTGTAGAAATCTGATAATTCTGATGGAAGTGATCAGTAGACTACACTTTCAGAAAAACTAGTTTATGAACTAGAGAGAAAAAAACTGAATAATTTCAAATGAAAGAAAAGATCATCTAATTATGATGTGGAAACCATGCCGGGTCCTAAAAGTACAGAGATTATTCAGATACTTTCACAGGAGGGATTAAAGTTTGAGTTGTGCTCACTCTCATAGCACTGGTAGGAAAACAGGGCCCCCTTGTAGTCTAGTGTGGAGCTATTTGGTAAAAGCAGAATAGCTCCAGGGGCTCTCTCACAGCATTGCTAAGTAGTGCTCTTCAGCACCACTCTTACCTCTTCTCAATAGAGGTTGTGATTAATTTGAAAGTTGTAGGCATTTTACATGTATAATGCCACCCATGTTGAACTTGAATACAATTACTGTAGGTTGACTAATGCATTTACTTGATTTTGTTATCCACATTTTGAGCTAGTGCATCATTATGCAAATTTAAGCAAAATAAAACAAAATCGTATTTTGAGCCAGGAATGCTGTTCTTCCTTTAAAAAGGGTTAACAGAGTAAATTAAATCAAGTTCAAGAGAATGAACATCAGGGAAACATGTGACTGTCACATCTGCTGTCATTCTGGGGAAGCTCCTCTCAGGACTCTCTTTACAGTCATCTCAGGGGCCCTGGGTATGGAAACACAATCTGTAAATTCAAAGCAGTATTCTGGTGCCTTCCTCAAAGTTCAAAAGGCATACAGAGTCGAAGAATGAAGATTTTTCTGTTGGCTGAGGATCAACATCTTGATGCTTTGGACTTACTCTAAAAATTAAAGACAAGAAGAAAAATAATGAATAAGCAAGTTTTCATAGTCTGGTGAACAACTTCTCAGAAAAGTATATCCTCCATTCCTATGTTTTGGGAAAACAGATCTTCATTTTCTCTGCAATTTACTGTCAATATTATGTATTTATACTTTTTATTTGAAGATAAATCTTTTGAGTCTTAGTCTTTTTATTCCAAGAAATGTAAATATCCAATTTAATCTCTTCCTAAGATATGTTAACTTGACTCGAAAATAATCCTCAGTAGATGAGCTTATTCCCCAGTATAATATTGTCATTTACATACTATATCTGTGTCTACTTATTAGTCAGCTGAGGCTAACTTATTGGACATTTACTATAGCCCTAATTTTGTGACTGTCAGAAAAGATATAAGTATTTGTCCTTTTCAGCTAATCTACACCTAGTTGAGCAGAAATGTCATGAAACACAAAAAGTAACGAATAATTCACTGAAGAAAATGCCAAGTGCCAAATGTTTGACACAAATAGTAAATAAGCACAGTTGCTGAGAATGCAGGCAGAGGACAAGCAAGCTCTGGGAGTAGCTGGGAATGTGCAACAGAGCAGCAGAAATCTTGGGCATCACTTTAAAGGATGATTGGAATTCTATACATGGAGTTTGTGGGGGAAGACAGGGATGGAAGAAGCTCTTTCAGATGCGCAAAATAATATGAGAAGTCTGAAATTTTATAAGGATGCAAAAAATTAGAGATGAAAACTTGAGAGTTGGGGAGAATAACGTAAAGGAAGAAAATAACTGTGAATATTAATGAGTTTGAGATGTATTCTATAGTAAATGTGAAGATTCTAAGATTTTCTAAACGGGAGTGACTGAGTATATTGGTCATTTATGTAGTACTAAGAAAAACAGGAAGTCAGGTATTAATCTGGCAATCATGTGCAGGTTGCATTTGAACATGACCATTGGTGTTAATTACTCAGTTGTGTTTCCATAGCTCTATAAGCACACATCTTTCATGGTACACCATAAAACCGTTACTGTATTGTACACAATATTTAGAGTGCTTACTATGTCCCGGGAGCTCTTCTAGGTACTGTTACTACAGTGGTGAAAAGAAACAGTCTCAGCCCTAATCAAACTTATGTTTTAACAGGGGAGATAGACCAGAATAAAATAAAATCATTATACAGGATACAACATTGACTCAGATAGTGACGTGTTATGAAGAAAATATAGAACACTTGGAGCTAGAGAATGACAGATTGAAAAAAGACCAGATGGGAGTAATCAGGGAAGGTCTCTTTGAGAAGGTGGTGCTTGGTGTACAACTGACAAAGGAGAAAGGAGGAAGACGTTAGAAGAGCTGGAGGGTCAGATATTCCAGGCTTTAGATTTTATTCTATGTGTGACAAGAAGCAATTGTGGGATTTGAGTTCATTTATGTATGTATGTATTTAGCAGAAGAGTGATATAAACTGATTTATGTTGTAAATGTGATCCTTGGTGTGGGCCCTCTTCCTGGTTTACAGTTGGCCCCTTCTTGCTTTATCTTTATATGACAGAGAGATGGGAACACACACACACACACACACACACACACACACACACACACGGGGGGGAGAGAGAGAGAGGAGAGAGAGATATTGAGCTGAGCTCTGTTCTCTCTTCCTTTCAGAATAAGGGCAATAAGGACACTAATCCTATCATGGTAGCTTCCCTTTCATGACCTCATAGAAATGTAATTATCTCTCAAAGACCTCCCCCCAATACCGTCTGATACGGTTTGGCTGTGTCTCCACCCAAATCTCATCTTGAATTGTAGCTCCCATTTGTCGTGGGAGGGACCAAGTTGGAGGTAATTGAATCATAAGGGGTGGATCTTTCTGTGCTGTTCTTGTGATAGTGAATAAGTCTCATGATATCTGATGGTTTTATAAAGGCGAGTTTCCCTACACAAGCTCTCTCTTTGCCTGCCGCCATGTAAGATGTGACTTTGCTCCTCTTTTGCCTTCTGCCATGATTGTGAAGCCTCCCCAACCGTGTGGTACTGGGAGTCAATTAAACCGCTTTTCTTTATAAATTACCCAGTCTTGGGTATGCCTTTATTAACAGCATGCGAATAGGCTAATATACCAACAGAAAGCCCAAATGTAAGTCTTTGACATATAAATTTGGGGCTGGGGGAATAAACATTCAGTTCATAGCAATCTACCATGAGAAGAAAGTATCAATGCTGATGTCACTCAAAATGCCATGGCTCTTTGGTTCCTGCTCGTATTGAAACAAGATAAATCTTATATCTGTCTGCAGTTCCCTCATACCATTTATTTAATGTGGATTACATCATTATTCATGTTCCTGCATTATCCTTTGTAGTCTGGGTGAATACTGGTTTCTAGTTACCCTATTGAATTTGTTACCTGTGCTTTGTTGGTGAAATTACAAATGCAAGTCTTTCCCAGAGAATGTAGGTAAATGTTAACAATAATTCATTTTCTGGTTATTTTAAATTTACTTTTAAGAATTTTATAACATAAATGTAAAATACCATATCTCCCAACTATGTCTTCTCTTCAACTCTTTTAAGTTGTAATCATACATTCCTGTAATGTGATCTTTTTCAGTGTTGACCCCATCACTGCCTTCCGCATGCCACCACCAATGGGGAGGAGTGAAAATGACCTACTAGAAAAGTGAGAATAGTTCTCTTCACATCAGGAACCTCTCTCCCTCATTCACTATGGCTTCAGGCTGACCTGGGAGAATGTGGCCTTGCCACATTGATCAGAGGCAAGGACAGCAATCAGAAGGGCCTGTTTAAATGTTGCAGAGCAAGAGTCTCGAAATCTCTCAGAGGAGATACATGTACATACGCCTAGAGGAATGTTGAGACTGCAGAAAGAGTGGGGGACCACACTGGGAGTAGAAGGAGTGGTCAGTGAGTTAAGAATATTTCACTACTGCTAACCCTGCCATGCTCCAGTGCTTTAGACTAGAGACAGCGTCGTAGTCAGAAGATGTACAGGCAAAAGGCTATACGTGGGTCCTATGCGAGGCTCAAGCCCAGTGAATTTATAAGCCCAGCTCAAGGGTGGGAGAGGTGGTGTGATAGGCAGTCTCTAGGATGGTCCTCACTGACCCCCATCTCCTGATATCCATGTTCTTGAATAATCAGCTTTCCTTGAGTGTGGGCTACACTCACTACTTGCTTCTGATGGTAGAAGTAATGGTACTTCACCCCTGAGATTAGGTTACACAGACTGTAGCTTCTGTCTTGAGCACTCTCTCTTAAAATTTTCAGCTGAGAAAAGCCAGCTGCCATGCTGTGAGGCAGCCCAGTGGGGCAGCCTCTGTATGAGGGAGCAAGTCCTGCCAGCAGCCCTCTGGGTAAGCTTGGAAGCAGATCCATCAGACCCTTGAATCTTCAGAGGACTGTGACTTCATGGAGACCTTGAGGCACGAACACTCAGTTAAGCCGTTCCCAGACTCCTAAACCACAGAAACGAAGATAATAAATGTCTATTGTTTTAAGCCTCTAGATTTGGGGGTAATTTGTTATGCAGCAATAAATAACTAATCCAAGTGAGATCAGACTCACTGTACAGATAGTGTTCAAAATTCTGGGGCTAGATGAGATATCCAGGGGAAGTGTGTCATTAGAGAAGAATGATAGAGCCTTGAGGCACCAAGGTCAGAAGCAGAGGAGGGACCAACCCAGAGGACTATGAAGAAATGGTCAGTGAGGTGGAGGAAAAACCAGGGGGCGAGGGAGTCCTCAAAGTCCAGTGAAGAATATGATTTTAGCAGGGAAGATTTTTTTTTTAAAACTAGGTTGAATAAGATGAAAATTGAGAGTTATTTATTTACTTGGTAAAACGGAGACCGCTGGAAACCATGATAAAAGCAATTTCAGTAGAGTGATAGAGATAGAATCTGATAAAAGTGGATTTAAAAGAGAATATGGTGAGAAAGTGGAGAGAGCTCATACAAGCAGTATGTTCAAGGAGTTTTGCTTTAATAAAAATTATAAAAGTGGTATAGCCGCTGGAATGGCACATGAGATAAAGGAGAGTAATTTAAATATGGGACATATTACAGCATATTTGCATTGATGGGAAGGAGTTAGTAGAAAGGAAAGATTGATGTGGGAGAGCAGGAAAACAGGTTAGTTTCACAAATTACTGTTTCAGCTACTGTAGGCAGGAGAGGATGGGGTCCTGTGTACAAGTGGACATACAGAGGAGCGCTTATTGTTTGTCTAGTTTTATGCAAGTCAGATTAAAGGCAGAGATGAAAGTAAGCTGATGGGAAATGGTGTAATTTTTCTTTTGATCCCTATTATTTTCTCATTGAAATAGGGGAGATGGGTGAGGAGGAGCTGTTGGATGTTTTAAGAGAAGGAAGGTATGAGATAGGTTGTTGAGGGGAAGAACAGACTACCAGAAAAAGGCAGTTGCATTGCTGAGGTTTATAATAAAAAATGTGAGGTGAGTTTGCATGATTATCATGGTGCTAATAAGACAGTGTTTGTTTGTGTTGTTTTCCTCCAGCTCAGCTGCTCTGCTGTAGCCATGGATGAGGAAGAAGAGGGAGGGTTTGGGTTTTGTTCTGGGATCGTGGCACAGGAAGAAAGGGACAAAGGATCAGAAGGTGTCTGTGCGCTGTGATCAGAATGATGGATCATGGCATCTAAGCTGAGTAAATAAGGAAAGAAGGGAATGCAGGAATGGGGTGATGGACAGGATATAAATAATAAGATCATCAATTGGAGGTCAGCATGGGGTTTGCATGCCAGCAACTTCTTCCACTGTCTTCTTCCCTTGTATAACCTCTCCATCCTTTGGTCACAGGCTTGCAGCACTCCGGCCACACGAAACTATCTGCCACCCCCTCAGATAGCTCAGGCTGTTAGGCACATGCGCTTGTATTTTTGCATATACTTTCCTCTTAGTTTAGAATACTTCACTTTATTTCTTTTTCAGACTGTGTTTTCTTGACTCTAACAATCACTTCCTCCATGACATTCCTCTAGCAATGATCACAGTGTCCCGTAGTTATTTTTTATGTACTTTAGTCAGTTTCCCTAATTAAAAATGTGAGTCTTGTGAAAGCAGAGACCATGTATTATTCATGTTTGTATTTCTGGCACAGGGCTCGGTCTACATGAAATAAATGGTCTATGTTCCTATGTCTCTGGCATAAAAGAATGTTTCGGGGGAACTGCAGTAAAGACAACAGATGAGGAGCCTCCTCTCACAGAATATTTTATTTCCACTCTCATGTCCCCCATTATATTCAAAAGACATATTGCTTTTTGAGAGTAAAAATATTTTAGCAGTACTTTTATGTAGCTTCTGTATTTATTTCCTAATTTTTATATCAGCTTCATCATTTATAAACAGTAACAGAGTAGGAATAAAAGTAGGATCCGTTAGCTAGATCCATAGCAACTCTATAAAGAGGAGAGAAAAGCTTTCTCTCCTCTTTCTCTATAAAGAGGAGAGAAAAGCTTCTCAGCAACAACTACTTTATTCTTTGTGGACAGGTGGGTGAGTCAGTAAAAGCATGTGTAATAATGACAAGGTTACAGGTTAAATTTCATGAGAAGCATATTGTCTTTCGTATTTACCCAAATTTGTGCATAATGGTACGGAAACGTGGATAAATTACTCTAACTCTACCAGCTCTTCTGGAAGAAGCCCTCAGTTCATGAAGTGGAAACAAACACAGTGATTGCGTAGATAACATGAAAGAGCATTCACTTAGCAACTTTGATTAATTAAGGGTTAATTCAGAAAAGCTTATAAAGATAGAAATAGTAAACTGAGCTAGAGAGATTGCCAGGCAAAAGTCTTGTGGAACAGAGAGAAAAAAGAGATAAGTAATTAAATGCAACATATAACCATATTTATAATGGAAATACAGATTAAAGCTCACTAGAGCAAATATTATTATGACACTTTCTGCCCAGCGGAAAAAATTATAAATCCTAGTTTAGGATCCGTTTTTAAGTGTGATTACAATGCAAAACAAATTACAGTATAACCAACTAACATTTGCAATTCCATAACGCTTTTTGTCATATTTATAAAATAGAAACATGGAATTCCGATACATACTATTATCATTTTGTCATTTAATAACATGAGAGAGATTAACCTGAAGTTGAACGAAGAACATGAAAATCAGAAATATTATTTTATATTGTTCAAAATTGACATTGGTGTCATAGAAATAAAAAAAAAATTAGTGTTGGTAATAAAAATGTTACCTGCTAGAATAAAAGGATATTCTTCCACAGAATAGACATTTTTTGTTCTTTTTAAGGACAGAGAAGACATTTAATTATTATGGTTATCACTTATTGAAACAAACCATGTGTAAGACCTTTCTTGAAGTGCAGATTCATTAATCAAAAATTATTACTGATTAGCTTATATCCTCTACTACACCAAGAAAAATCTTGGCCACTCTGAGAATGCTTAAAAATTTAGAAAGTGGCTACATTTGTAGAGGTGTAATTTACTATTAATTTTTTATTAAAGTAGACAATATTTTGATGACAGTAGAAAATGTTTTTATTACAACATACATAAGGATGTCCTTAAACATATCCAATTTTTTATTTCTGAGTGAGTGTACTAAAATTTCTCCTACAAGGCACTACGTGAAATTTCAATCATGAAAGGGTTAAAAAACATTGGCTAGGATTGAAGCATATTCTGTTTTCTAGAATTCACATGAATAGTTTAGAAATTCTGTCACAGCACATTAAATGTTATTATGCTGATTATTTATCACATGGTTAATTATGCCTAATGCAAAGTGAGAGTTTACTGCAACTGATTATAATTAGATGTGTTTGGCTGCAGTTAGAATTCATAATGGTTCGAGGTTTATATTTTTGCTTGGTATGTGAAAGGGAAAGGCTTTGGTAATGAATTTGTAGCAATAATTAGGTCATAAATTTACTGCTAAATGCATTACAGTTAAGCAATTCTATATATACATATATCTCAGGACTGAATGCATACGCACATATTTATCTGCCAAACATAACCAAAGGCACATTACGTGGCTGAAACAAATTGGTTTTCTTTTGCTATCTGGTTTTTCTGTTATTGTTTCGAAGGCTCTTTGAGATCATTGAATTGAGAGGTGTGACTAGAAGTTTTTGTATATGTATTAAATAGTGCAAGACCTATTGAAATTGCTGTAATAAATGAATACCAAATTCAGTTACATATTTTCGTTAGTCTAGGCATCTGTGCAAGTAAAGCCTATTAGCTGGGAAGGATTACAGAATAGTGCATCTAAAATTTCCTTGCACAGCACAATAAATGCCTTCAATAAGATGTCAGCACACCTCTTGTCTTTCCATTTTCTGTAGTCAATTATAATAAGTTCTTTCAAAATTAAGTTTCTCAGGTTGGCAATTGTGAATATGACTATTCCTGTTTTACTTTATCCTCTTACGTGCAGGGAGCAAATTCACCTCAGAAGTCACATCACAAAGTACATTTGGAGTTTTTATTTTTGAAGTACATAAATAAATGTAATTTTAACATTTAACATTTTAGTAGTAAGATACATTTAATACGTTTTAATGTTGTCAAAAGATTTTGTTGTCTGTCCTGTTTAGTATTTTGATAGTTGACTGAAAGTTGGGAAGAAGTGCTAATATTTCTTTTTTTTTTTATAAATATATATACTTTAAATTCTTGGGTACATGTGCAGAATGTGCAGGTTTGTTACATACATATACACGTGCCATGGTGGTTTGCTGCATCCATTCCCCCCGTCATCTACATTAGGTATTTCTCTTAATGCTATCTCTCCCCAACCCCCCCCAACCCCCACTACAGGCCCTGGTGTATGATGTTCTCTTCACCGTGTTCATGTGTTCTCATTGTTCAACTCCTACTTATGAGTGAGAATATTTGGTGTTTGGTTTTCTGTTTTTGTGTCAGTTGCTGAGAATGATGGTTTCCAGCTGCATTCACGTCTCTGCAAAGAACATGAACTCATCCTTTTTTATGGCTGCCTAGTATTCCATGGTGTATATGTGCCACCGTTTCTTGATCCAGTCTATCATGGATGGGTATTTGGGTTGATTACAAGTCTTTGCTATTGTGAACAGTGCCACAGTAAACATACATGTGCATGTATCTTTATAATAGAATGACTTATAATCCTTTGGATATATACCCAGTAATGGGATTGCTGGATCAATTTCTATTTCTAGACCCTTGAGGAATCACCACACTGTCTTCCACAATGGTTGAACTAATTTACACTCCCACCAACAGTGTAAAAGTGTTCCTGTTTCTCCATATGCTCTTCAGCATCTCTTGTCTCCTGATTTTTTAATGATCACCATTCTAACTGGCATGAGATGGTATCTCAATGTGGTTTTGATTTGCATTTCTCTAATGACCAGTGATGATGAGCTTTTTTTCATATGTTTGTTGGCTGCATGTCTCCTTTTGAAAACTGTCTGTTCATATCCTTTGCCCACTTTTTGATGACCTTGCTTGTTTTTCTCTTGTAAACTTCATTGAAGTTCTTTGTAGATTTTTGGTATTAGCCACTTATCAGATGGGTAGATTGCAAAAATTTTTTCCTGTTCCGTTGGTTGCCAGTTGGTTCTGTTGGTTCACACTAATGATGGTTTCTTTTGCTGTTCAGAAGCTCTTAAGTTTAATTAGATCCCATTTGTCTATTTTGGCTTTTGTTGCCATTGCTTTTGGTGTTTTAATCATGAAGTCCTTGCCTATCTTTATGTCTTGAATGGTATTGCCAAGGTTTTCTTCTAGGGTTTTTATGGTGTTAGGTCTTACGTTTAAATCTTTAATCCATCTGTAATTAATTTTTGTCTAAGGTGTAAGGAAGGGATCCAGTTTCAGATTCTGCATATGGCTAGCCAGTTTTCCCAATGCCATTTATTAAATAGGGAATCCTTTCCCCATTGCTTGTTTTTGTCAAGTTTGTCAAAGATCAGATGGTTATAGATGTGTGGCATTATTTCTGAGGTCTCTGTTGTGTTCCATTGGCCTGTCTCTGTTTTGGTACCAGTACCATGCTGTTTTGATTACTGTAGCCTTATAGTATAGTTTGAAGTCAGGTAGCAAGATGCCTCTAACTTTGTTTATTTTGCTTAGGATTGTCTTGGCTATGTGGGCTCTTTTTTGGTTCCATATGAAGTTTAATGTGTTTTTTTCCTATTCTGTGAAGAGAGTCAGTGCTAGCTTGATGGGAATAGCATTGAATCTGTATATTACTTTGGGCAGTATGGCCATTTTCACGATATTGATTATTCCTAACCATGAGCATGGAATGTTTTTTTCCTCTGTTTCCATCCTCTTTTATTTCCTTGAGCAGTGGTTTGTAGTTCTCCTTGAAGAGGTCATTTACATCCTTTGTTAATTGTAGTCCCAGGTATTTTATTCTTTTTGTAGCAATTGTGAAGGGGGTTCACTCATGATTTGGCTCTCTGTCTGTTATTGGTGTATAGGAATGCTTGTGATTTTCGCACATTGATTTTGTATCTTGAGACTTTGCTGAAGTTGCTTATCAGCTTAAGGAGATTTTGAGCTGAGACGATGGGATCATCTAAATATATAATCATATCATCTGCAAATAGAGACAATTTGACTTCCTATTTTCCTAATTGAATACCCTTTATTTCTTTTTCTTGCCTGCTTGCCCTGGCCAGAACTTCCAATACTGTGTTGAATAGGAGGGTGGTAGAGGGCATCCTTGTCTTGTGCCCATTTACAAAGGGAACGTTTCCAGTTTTTGACTCTTTAGTATCACATTGATTGTGTGTTTGTCATAAATAGCTCTTACTATTTTGAGATACATTCCATCAATACCTACTTTATTGAGAGTTTTTAGCCTGAAGGGCTGTTGAATTTTTTCGAAAGCCTTCTCTGCATCTATTGAGATAATCATGTGGTTTTCGTATTTGGTTCTGTTGATGTGATGGATTACATTTATAGATTCGCATATATTGAACCAGCCTTGCATCCCAGGGATGAAGCCAACTTGATCGTGATAGATAAGCTTTTCAATGTGCTGTTGGATTCAGTTTGCTAATATTTTATTGAAGATTTTTCCATCAGTGTTCATCATGGATATCGGCCTGAAATTTTATTAATTGTGTCTCTGACAGGCTTTGGTATCAGGATGATGTTGGACTCATAAAATGAATTAGGGAGGATTCCCTCTTTTGGTATTATTTGGAATAGCTTCAGAAGGAATAGTACCAGCTCCTCTTTGTACCTCTGGTAGAATTCGGCTGTAAACCCATCTGGTCCTGGACTTTTTTTGGTTGGTAGGCTATTAATTGCTGCCTCAATTTCAGATCTTGTTAGCGGTCTATTCAGGGATTCAACTTCTTCCTGGTTTAGTCTTGGAAGGGTGTAAGTGTCCAGGAATTTATCCATTTCTTCTAGTTTCACTGGTTTATTTGCATAGAGGTTTTGTAGTTTGTATTTCTATGGGATCAGTGGTGATATCCCTTTTATCTTTTTTTTATTGCATCTATTTGATTCTTCTTTCTTTTCTTTTTTGTCTGGATAGCAGTCCACAAGAAGAGCTAATATTTCAAATGGCAAAATAAAGATTCAGACATTTGTATTAACAGACCTACACATGTACCCCTGAACCTAAAATAAAAGTTGGAAAAGGAATTTATACCTCTTACTAGGCAGAAGTCAATTCTTTATAAGAATATGTGAAAAGTCCATCAGTTAGTTCAAAATTGATAGGCAGGTGATGAAAAAGTTTTAACTTTGCAGCAAAATGTCAAAAATGAGTTTGGGTTTCAGTGAATTACAGGCTTAAGAGTAGCCAAATGGTGCTTAAAAAGTTAAAACTAAGAGAGCTGTGCTGAGGTTTAGAACGGTTAATGAGATTTCCTGCATCTGAGGTGTTTGTGTCATGTCTCCTGGCCTGTGTTAGGGCCTAGGTGCTGCTAGGGCATACCTGATCTGGAGTCCATCATGGTGAGATGAGGGGAGAGGAGGTAGAAGGGTTCCCAGGGTGGTCAAAGTCAATCTTGGCAGATGCGGAAGAAATTGATAAGACCTGACCTCCAAGGGAGAGTTGAGGTCACTGGACATGCACAGTCTGGAGAAGAAAAGACATCATGGTGACTCAACTGAGTGCCAGAAATTAAACACTGTCATTCAGAAGAGGAAATAAGTTTATTTTTCAGTGTTCTGGAGCACCTAAGAGTCAAAGTGATGAGAATATTTATATTATTTCAGTAAAAGAAACTTTTCCAACATAAGCATAAACCAGCACTGGGACTGCTTATCTCACAGTGAGTCTTTGGACATCTGAAGTGTGCAAATGAGAGCCAAATGCCAAGATCTTTCAGGCATAATATGTGGAAGAGAGTCTTGTATGACATGGGAGCTTGGCTCTGATGACCTCCCAAGTCCCTAACTTCTTCATAATTCTTTAGGTTATCTGGACATTTTAGGGGGCATATTTTGTTACTGTGTTCAGCAACACATTAAAAGCATCTGAGGTTAATAAGTATTCCATCTGAGAAAAGAGAAACAAAACTGTGAACTATTCAAGGCCAAAAGGTACATAACAAATGGAGTTTTTAACTTGAGATTCCTTTTTTTAGTCCTGTGTACAATGAAGATTTCTGCTGGTGATTACTTTCAGTTGCAACATTATAATTCATGGAATTGAGCAGAAATTACAAAATATAGAAAAAGAAAGAAAACCCAAAACCGTTAGAATCCAAATGCATTTTAATGATTTATTAGCATATGCACAAAGCGTGAATGTGAAATACGGCAAATTGATTGATCTGAGGCAAACTTCCAAGGGGAAAAATGCTACATACTCTGTCTCTTTCAGTTAACATCTGCCATGTAGTGGAGGTTCCAGAGAAAATGTGAGAGGAGCTGACTCTGCACCCTTGACATGGAGAACAGAAGCTCCTCTAGGACCAGAACAGAGGACAGAGAAAGGACTGCAACATGATGGGCACCAAGGGATTTGGTCCTTCTGAGAAAGAGGAGGTAAAATGAATCCATGTAGTCGTTGCGATTGGTGGTGGTAGTGGGGTGTTGGAACTAGCAAGGGTCACCCCTAGAGCCTGAGAACCTGTACAGGACAGAAGCAACAGAAATCCCATGTCCAAGAGAACGTCAGGGAAGGGTTACGTGCTGAGGAGGTGGTAGTAGGTAAAGCTTGCTTCACAGAACTAGCCATAGGAACATTTAAGGGGGTAGGTCTCAGCAGGTTGAGCCCCTCAGGCCTCAGCGGTTATCTGATGATGTTTCTGGGCATTAACATCAGAATTAAAGAGCATTTGTGAGTCTCCAGCTTCTTCACAATCTGTGGGGAAACAGAGAACTCTAAGGGGAGAGGGAGGAATAGGGGTGTCTGGCAATGGATGGTTCACTAACTGGTTACAGATAGGTGAGAGAGAGAGAAAGAGAGAAAGAGAGAGAGTGTGTGTGTTTGTATGTGCGTTCAGCGACACTCTTCCACCCTTTAGGATAATTGCTTAAAGAGTACCTATAAGGAGGGAAACAGTCTAAAATATTTTGTCTTTTTACAGCTAAATAATGAAACACAATCCAGAACCATATTGAGTCAGTGTAGCTTTTCAACAATTTCTTGTTGCTTTTAAAGCAGGCAGTCCCTTACGCCTTGGCAGAAGGGAGAGCAGTTGATCTGCTGTTGCTCTGTAATAACCATCTAGGGTTCCAAGCTGGCCCGAACCGAGCTTCGGCTTAATGAATTATAGAGGCAAGATACCTTTTAAATGAAGCCCTGCCTAAGAGAACTGCAAAAAAAGAGTGGGGGGTACCTGTAAGGAGACTGCATGTGGTGGCTCATGCCAGTGATCTCAGCAGTTTGGGAGGCCAAGGTGAGAAGATCACGTGAGCTGAGGAGCTTGAGGCTGCAGTGAGCCCTGTTCATGCCACTGCACTCCAGCTTGGGTCACAGAGCGAGAACTTGTCTCAAGAAAGAAAAGTACCTGTAAGGAAAACAAACAAACATACATAAAAGTTACAGAGCAAAGTGCTGTTGTTTAAAAGCATTCCCATACCATTAGCATTTCTTTTTATTCCCCATATCTAGGCCTTATCACAAGCCTGTCATTTATCCATCCCTCTGCCAGTCTCTGATTTAGGTTGCATCATCTCTTGACTGGATCACTGCCACAGCATTCTAATTACCCACTTTACCTATTCTCTACCCTGTAGCCAAAGTGATCTTTTTAAAAAGCAAAACAGATTATATCATCCTCATACTTAATGTGCTTCAGTGGTTTCATTTTTCCTCTGAGGGTAAAGACTAAAGTCATTACCATGGCCTGTGAGACCTGATGTGATTTGGGCTCTACTCATGTTTCATGAGTGCTACTCTCTCTCTCCTTTGTTCTCTGCCTACTGCAATGCGTGGAATGACTGCTGCAGGAACAGCACAGGTGAAACTCCTCTAGAGGACCTGGAGAGAGATGAAAACAGGAAAAAGGTCTCACCACCACTGTGAAAATATGAAATAAGAGAGATGATGAGAAAATATATCTCAGGCTTAAAGGAAGAGAAAGGCCCAGTATTTCAACTGCAACCAGGAAACCAAAGATTCCTCCAGGGTTAAGGCCTGGTTTAGATACAAGTGGCTATTTCCCGCTACAGATTGAAAATTTTGCACGAGGCTGCCTATTCCTAAGGTTCATGAGATTCCTCTCTGGTCTTCATGATAGTCTGTAGAGTAAAAGGCTGCTCATAGCTAAAGTCCAAAGTCCTTTATGAATTTTTATCAAAATTAGATTTCCAGAAACTGTGCCTGCTCACAGTGGCTTTTAGGTATATGATAGCAGAGCCAGCAATTCAGTATTCTTTATGGAGAGTTGAGGTGAACGAGCATAATTCAACTGAAATCAGACAGTGTAGGGGTTAGGGGTCTCTCCCAAAGAATGTGGGTGAATTTATTAATTAATATTAATAGCTGCTATAATAAGTGAATGCTGATGGTTCAGTGGCTTAATGGAATATATTTCTTGCTCACAGAAAATCCAAATCGAGTGTTGGTGGATGGCATTCCAGGCAGTGATTCAACAACTCGAACTTATTTCATCCTGTCAGTCTTCCATCTCCTGTAAACTTTAGAGTCTTATAATTTCAGTGAGCAGATAGGAAAGGATGGTGAGAAAGGCACAACTGCTCTTTGTCTATTTCAGCCTAGAAGTGACTCACTCTGGCTCATGTTCCATTGGTGAGGACCAGTCATATGGCTCTATCCTAACAGAAAGTTAGGTAGCTGCTTTCCAGAAACAGTTCAACACCACGAAAGGAGAGCATGTCTTTGGTAGAGAACTGGTCATATCTGCAGCAGAGGGCAAAAGGAAAATCATGTCTCATCTGTTGATTCCTATCTGTTATTGTTATTATTGTTACTAATTTTAAGTTCAGGGGTAGATGTACAGGTGTGTTACATAGGTAAACTTGTGTCATGGGGGTGTGTTGTACAGATTATTTCATCACCCAGGTATTAAGCCTGGTACCTACTAGTTATTTTTCCCGATCCTCTCCCTCCTTCCACCCTCCCCCCTCTGATAGGCTCTGGTGTGTGTTGTTCTCCTCTATGTGTCCATGAGTTCTCATCATTTAGCTCCCACTTATAAGTGAGAACATGCAGCATTTGCTTTTCTGTTCCTGCATTAGTTTACTAAGGATAATGGCTTCCAACTCCACTCATGTCCCTGCAAAGAACATCTTTTTTTTTTTTTTTAACCTACCCGTTATTATGTATTAATTTTTCTTCGTTTAACAATTATCACTAACTTAAGTTATTTATAATTTATTGATTGAATCTAAAAACAGTTGGACTCTGAGGAGAGGGGAGAGGCTGGTAGGATTTCCCTTTGTGAGAAAGTTTGCTCCATACAGTTTTTGTCTACTGAATGAATGAGTATTCTTTTTCTCACTGTGGTAGTGATAGGGTGTGGGGGATAGTGAAATTCTTGTCTGAGATCTGCCTTGTACTCCCATTTTGACTCATGTCCAATGACTTAACGGCATTTTATATTGATCACATGCATACTTGAGGGGCTTGGTAGAGATATTGTTTACTAGTATGAATTTTTCTGTGTGAATATTATATAATAAGTAATGTTCAGTATTTACATTTTCTTTGCAACATGAAATATGACAGTGAGTTGTTTTTTTCTGTAATCCACTCATGATGGACAGAAAGAGTATTAACTAAAATGCTTGAGATTGAAGAATAAGTTAAGAATACATGGGGAAAAATTACCTATTCTACTAAATAAGAATGCTTAGTATTGCTGAGTATTCTTACTTAGTAGAATACTAATAATGTGTTAGTATTAAATAAGACATTATTATATAATGTATTATTATATAATGTATTAGCTAATGCAGGAGGCCGGACCAGAGAAGGTGAGTACAGTATTCATATAGGATGTTAACCCACTGTGGTTGGGTGCAGAATCTGAAGCAGATCCTCTGATATTGTTGTTTTATGTTCTACACCTAATTAGGTAGATAATAATTTTAGAAAACCCCTTCTTCCTTTACTAATGCCAAGAAGGACCAGCTCAAGAGCCATTTGTATGTCTTTCTTTCTCTGATGTTCTTCATGTTTGAATATTGGAAGGACAGAGGAAAAATTCATTTGCTTAAGAAAAGCAAATATACTGGGTGTGGTGGCTCATGCCTGTAATCGCAGCACTTTGGGAGGCCGAGGCAGGCAAATCACCTGAGGTCAGGAGTTTGAGACCAGGCCAATGTAGTGAAGCCCTGTCTCTACTAAAATTAGCTGGGCCTGGTGGTAGGCGCCTGTAATCCCAGCTACTTGGGAGGCTGAGGCAGGAGAATCACTTGAACCTGGGAGGTGGAGGTTGCAGCGAGCTGAGATTGTGCCGCTGCACTCCAGCCTGGGCGATTGTGCAAAACTTTGTCTAAATTTTCTAAATCTTAATTTCTAAATATTAATATCACTTAAATATGGAAACTGAGAATTCTGAGAATGGAATAGGCCACTTTGTACGATGGAATTCTCAATTATGTGGGACAAGAAAAAAAAAAGAGACAAGAAAATAAACATTCTATGATTCTAATAGTTGGAGGTCAGGTAGACAAAGCAGAGTATCTGCTATGAAGGAAAGTTAAGAAATATGGACTCATCAATTGAATTTTATTGAAGTCCCATGTACTTACCTAGGGTGGCATTTTAGTAACTGGTGCTGACCCAAATAATGTTTTGCTGAGATATTTTACCCAGATTAGAAATAGATGAACGGTTAGGATTTACTTTCACAGTTAGCCCAATCTTGTGGTGGTTGTGTATTTGCAATAAAATACATGGGTGGACATGGCAGAGGATTCTCCCCGAGATATAAAATAGAAAGATTAGGCTGTGTCATCAAGATGATTGCACTACATACAAAGCCTGCATGTCTTTATATATCAGGAATATCTGCCAAGGGGTGGCCATCAGAGAGTTCCATGCACCGAGGGTTCTATCATCTGTCAGAACACAGAACTAGACCTAAGCAGTGGGCATTACTAGCAGACACAATTTTCTACATATTAATATCACTAAAATATGGAAGCAGAGTTGTCTCAGAAGGGAGTAGGCCACTTTGTAAGATGAAGTTCTCCATTATGCAGGACAATGGTTAGGGATTAAATTCTTAGGCTGGGATTTCAAGCACGTCACTTCTGAGAGACTGAATATACAAATGGACAATGGCTGGACTGTACATAAAAAGAGAACCCTGACCCACAATCTGTAACAACCAGCCCAGAAAATCAATTCATGATCTCTAGTAACCAGCCCAGGAAGCCAACACACTATCTGTAAATCAGATATGTAGGAAGTAAGATCATTATCTCTAGCAACTGGTCCGGGGAGCCACATAATAACCCCTGTAACAATCAGTCTCAAACAACCAGGAATTGATTCATAATTGGCAGCTTCCTTGATTTGTTTCCCTTCTTCCAAATTAGGTCCAACCAGAAAAAGCCAAATATGCCCCCTAACCAATCACACAGGTTTCCTGGTTTCCCTGCTTCCAGTTAGCCCATTGACAACTTCCCCATGCCAACAGCCTCCAAACAGGGCCGACCTGAAAGCTTTGCCTTTTTCTACTCTAAAGCTTTCCCATTCTCTGCCTGCCTTTGAGTCTCTGCCAAAATGCAAGCGAGGGAGGCTGGCTCTCTTTAGAGCAAGCTCTGAAGAAATAGCCTTTGCTTGTTCTCATTTTTTGGGTCTTCGTTTGTTTCCACAATTCTAATGATCTTCTGAATTTAGATTCTAAAAATCTAAGTTACAAGAATTCTAACAAATTAGGGCACCCATTAGCCCACGTCATCTTCTCAATATTGTGACATCACCCCTTTTAGGTTTTTAGGCTCCTAGCACTGGAGGTGCCTGTGTTAGAGGAGTGAGCCTGGTCTGGGTAGAAAGCCTGGGAGCACTCCTTGCTGGGAACATCTCCTGCCTATGTGACTCTGTAACTTCAAGACCCTCTCCTTATCCCTCAAATGGGAGAAGTACTAACTCACAGTGTTGCTTTTTTGAGACAGAGCCTCACTCTCTTGCCCAGGCTGGAGTGCAGTGGCATGATCTCGGCTCACTGCAACCTTTGCCTTCCAGGTTCAAGCAATTCTCCTGCCTCAGCCTCCCCAATAGCTAGGACTACAGGCACATGACACCATGCCTGGTTAATTTTTTATTTTTATTTTTATTTTTTGTATTTTTAGTAGAGATTGAGTTTCACCATGTTGGTTAAGCTTGTCTGGGACTCCTGACCTCAGGTGGTCTGCCCGCCTCGGCCTCCCAAAGTGCTGGGATTACAGGTGTGAGTCACCACGGCCGGCTGTCTCAGTACTTCTTATGGACTGGAAAATACAATGCATGGGAGGCTGAAAACAAACGCTTAAAGAGTTTTTTTTGTGTTGTGCTTTCAGTGTCACCCACCACATACTTTCACAGCACTTACCATGTGCCAGCCACCATTCCAAGTGCTTGATGAATAACTCCCCTAATCCTCATAACATCCCCAAGATGATGGTGTTAATGTTATCCTCATTTTAACAGTGAGGACACTGAAGCTTGGAGAGATCGGGTAATCTTGCAAAAGTGTACAAGTAGTGAGTAGTTTGTGAAGAACTAGGACTATGATTTTTCTCTTGGTTCTTATACCTTGTTCATTACAAATTCTCACATTATTTATGAAAAATATGCCATGCCTCCACTAATTTCTTTTGATTTAGGCACAGTTCTGACCCAGGTTCTAAGTTGGACTCTTCATTTGCAGTCTCTTTTGACAACAAATGGCAATAAAATAAGATTTTTTTCTGTTAAAGGTAACTTATTTGATACTTCCCAATAGTACCCAATTGCCTTTGTTATCAGACTCCAAACCTTGTGCCCAAAAACCTTGTAAAGTGTAACTAAAATGTAATGAGCATTTTGTTATACACCAGGCTTTATAGTAAACACTATATATATATATATATATATGATCTCATTTAATTCTTATGGAGTGGGTACTATTTTGAATCCTCAATTTTTGAGGATGTTGAGGCTGAGACAGACTATATGACTAGCTAGTGGTAGTAGATCTAGGATAAGTATGTCAGGTGTCAAAGTCTAGGCTGACCTCCTCTTCTTTCTTTCTCTCTTACCTTCTTTAACTTGGTGTAAATAAGTTTTGTATAAAGCTACTTATTTTATTTCTCATTCCAGTCTCTTAAATCAGCTTAGGGTATATAGTGTTCCATTCCAGAGTCTTTCTTCTCCGCCACTTTTCCCTCATCTCAATCAAATCAAATCCCTAGTCTGGGAAACACAGCTTTCCTCTCAATTGCTTTGTGGTAAGTGCTTCCCAGGTTAATGCTATCAGATAAGCCCTCAACACTGGTCAACTTTAAGTATATTTTGAGTTGTTTTGATGCAGCTTTTTCGGTCTCGATCATTTAATTTACCCTTATGTAGGCGCTCTGTTTTTTTTCTTTGTATCTCTTCACTGTAGTCTGTACTAGATAGAAAACAGTAACATTACAGAAACCTCTGCCAGGCATGGGGAATATTTTTATAAGTCCTTATAGTTCTAAGTTCTACATTCAAAATTTAAACTGTATCCTAATAGTAAAAAATAAAGAAAGCCTTGTATAACGGGTGCTGTGAAAACAGTATCATTAATTTCTACGAATTCTTTTTCCTCTAAAAAAAAAAAAAGCAGAATTAGTTGGCTTCCTGTTTAACTAGGTTCATATCTTTATTTTACTCATTGCCTGACCTCACATTTTGGGACTTGACTAGGAAAAGGATACACCATTATATAATTTGCCAGTCACAGCTCTTTTTACCTTGATTTTGCCGCTGTCATATATTGTAATCACAGTGTTAATGTAAGCTGTGGAAAATCACATTTATTTAAGCGTGGCCTTATCCTCACATAAATATATCCTTTATAGATAGTTCTGTAAAACACATAACTGCTTGGCACAGATACACAGATGCATGCAATCACTGGAGAATGTAGCTGGTAGGATGAGAGGATGCTTGGCTCAGTAAAGGGAAGAGAATTCGAATAAGTCCAAGGGAGCCTACTTCTATCTTTCCTCTTAGAATTGAATTCTACTTTGGTTCCCATGTTTTATTGTTTTAACTTAATATCACATATATTATACTATGTATCATATGAGTTTTATATATATCTCCTTTTATGAGGATATGATTTTATACATCTACACTGTCCAATATGCTAACCACTAGCCACATGCAGCCATGCTATACTTGAAATGTAGCTGTTTCAAATTGAATTACTCTAAGCCTAAATATATTCCAGATTTCAAAAACTAGATAAGAAAAAATGTGACATTAAATATCTCCTTAATTTGTATTTTGATCATTTGTTAAAATAACATTTTACTATGTGTAGTTAAATAAAATGTATTCTGTTTAAAATACATTTATTTAAAATATAGCTACTAGAAAGCCATCACACTCATGGCTTTCATTTGTGGCTCTTACCGTATTTCTATTGGAGAGTGTTATTATAGATGTCAGTGATTGTGAATTTTCAGACTTGCGTATATGCGTGTTGTGTGGTGTGTTCATGCAGTTGATGCTAAACATTTGCTGAAACTGAGAAAGTTAGATTAGGAGCTTGGTTAAAGTAAATGAGTGAATGAGTCATAAGTAGCTGGAAGGGCTTGGTTAGTTCAGAGGGCTAAAATTTGCAGTCAGATATTCAAGAATAAAGGCATCATAGATATAATGGAGATGAAGAGGCCAGAACTTTACAAACAAATGCTGTGGGGTTGATAGAAAATAAGGTAGCATAACTAAGGCATTCCTAAGATAGTTGACAAATATTTATTGAGGACCTATTAGATGCCAAGTTCTGTTTTAAGTATCAGTGATACAAAATTGATTCATGTATTATATTTACCAACACTCCAGGAGCTCTTAGCCAAGGGTGAGGGTAGAAATACATACAATTAATAATGATCCAGTGAGACAGCTAGTCAGACTAAACAGTATTTGCTGAAATGCCACGTATACAGTACAACAGAGTAAACAAGCTAAGTTTTAGAAAGACCTTGGGCAGCCAAATGGCAATTAGATGAGAGTTTAATCATGTGAATGGGAGGTAAGAGCTCCAGAGAGGTTGTCCTGAAATTCTTACTGCTTGTTTTCCTTGGAATAGTTCCATAGGTAACAGGCGTGAAACAGAAGGGAGTTCTGGAAGTATTATCTGAGAGAGTTTTTAACTAACTTTATCAACCGTACTTACGGTAACAGAAAAGGTGTTAAGTGTAAGTGACTGGGTGTGCATTTTAAGCATTGGCCAAACTTCCAACTGCCTAACAACAGAAAAACAAGCGCCTGTAGGATATTCCAGGCATTCTCTCTCCAGGCCTTCTTTGGGTTTATTGGGTTGTGTTTGGGAGAGGAACTAATTTTCAAGTGAAGCAGGTGTATCAACATGTTGAGTAATTACTGTGCAATGTGCCAACCAAAATTTTACATCCCTGTTAAATTTTCTAGTAGCAAAGGTGATGTCCTCAACTGTGTGCCAGGCAATGGCTGCACCATTATCTTGTTTAGTTTTATGCCCATTCTGAATGCAACATTTCATTTGGTGACATTTCCAAAGTAGTGTGTAGGAAACTTGTTCATGTGATGCTTATTAAGGTCACAGGGCTAACATTTTTGTCCACTTCATCTGTGAGAACTTGATAGAGAAAAACACTTAGCCTTCTTTCAGGAGAGACATAAAACAGAGATCTGGACCACTTGTGGATATCGAAGCACCTCTGTGGTCTCATGCGAGGATGGTTTATTGGCTGCAGTGTCCTGGCAAAGCTTACATTGCCTGAATTGTGCTCATGAGGAGTTATCCTTGGAATTCATAGAGCTGAGTGGGTCAACAGATCCTATGTATGGTAGTGAGAATCCAGATGATAATAAGGATAAGATGAGCGAAATTATCTTATCAACTTAATTGACCCATAGAGTTGCTATAAAAAATTTCCAACTCAAAATATTTTTATTGCCTGGTATATACTTTTTCATATTACTCAAGAAAATTCTATAAAAGACGTACCATTATCCCCATTTAGCAGCAGAAGAAACTGAGGGCCAGAGAGACATGAAATAATGGTCCATTTTTGCCCAGATAAATTCTGAGCTTCTAATTCGATCTCAGGATTGTAGACACTAGAATGAATGCCTTCCTTTCTATGCCATGCAACTACTCATTGATAGCAGGTAAGGGAGGGCTTGCTAGGTAAATCTTGACTCCTGTCACTTTGACATTTTTTTTTAGTGACCTGAATATGTCATTTAACTTCTCAGACACCTTAAACAGAGAAAACCAGTTGCTTCTTTCAGTAAAGAATGAAAAACTACATTTCCTATTTTTAAAATAGGGAATATAATGGCTAGACTATATTCCTGGAAAAAAAGGAGAAACAATAACAATATGAAATGTGACAAAGTAATACGGATTTTCTTTTCTGCAATAGTGCATGCATGCGTGCGCATGCGCGTACACAGACACACACACCCTGGTCTTATGATCCTGATAGAATCTCATATATCAATTACTTTTTTCTCCAAAATGGAAATGTTACAAAAATAAATTATTCTAAAATAGTATACTAAGCATATCCTGTTTTCCTAGAAAGCATACAAAAACTACAGAAACCTCTTCAAAATTCTCATTCACCACAATGGCCCTCAAATAGTTTACTTTTTCCTTTTTTTTCCTAATCTTTCTAGCTTCTGTTTTATTGCTCTTGTTCTAGCAGCTGGAGTGTCTGTCCCACCCAACTGATAGCCATGTGTCTCTCTTTTATTGGATCTTTTTCTCATGGGAAACTAATGGACTATTCAGGTGCCTTTAGTTAGTTAGGGTTTATAAAGAGTGTTGGCAATTAAATAATAATTAGAAAAACAAAACTAGTTAAATAATTCAGTAAACATTTACATTTTCACCATTTAGGCTCTGATATCAGTTCCTAAGACACAAGGATATATATACATATACTTGTACATGTGTATATATATGCACGTATATATACACATATACATATACTTCTATATGTGTATATATACATGTATATGTGTATATATACACACGTATGTATATACACGTATATATACACGTATATGTATATATATACACACATATACATATATGTGTATATGTATATGTGTGTATATACAACACTTTGATCTACTTGAGGACAGGATTCACGGGATATATAATATACACAGACATGTGTGTATATATATGTATACACACATGTGTATGTATGTGTATATATATGTATATATACACATATGTGTGTGTATATATGTATATATACACATATGTGTGTGTATATATGTATATATACACATATGTATATGTGTATATATACATATACATATATGTGTGTGTGTATATATACATATACATATATATACACACACACATATATGTATATATATGTATATATACATATACATATATGTGTGTGTGTATATATACACACATATACATGCATATATATATATATATATATATATATATATATATATATCTCCTTGTTTCTTAGGGACTGATAATATCAGAGCCTAAATGTTGAAAATGTAAATATTTACTGAATTATTTAACTAGTTTTGATTTTCTAATTATTTAATTGCCAACACTGTTTATAAACCCTAACTAACTAAAGGTACATGAATAGTCCATTAGTATATTTATACACATATACATATGTATATATATGCATACATGTGTATGTGTATATATATGTACGTGTGTATATGCATATACGTATACGAATATATATGTATACATATCCTGTGAATCCTGTCCTCAAGTAGATCAAAGTGTTGTAGATAGAGAAAGACACTGAAAACAAATGCTACATGCTAAACACAAAGGGGGTTGCTGAGCAGAGGGAGTAATTAATTATAAAGGGAAGGTTGGGTAAGTTCAACAAAGAATTCACAGAAATATCTAAACTGTGTTTCGGAAGAGATTGCAAGAAGAGAATTCCAGGTGAAGCGAAATCATGGACAAAAGCCTTGAGCTTGAATACAGCATTTGGATGTAAAAGCTAAAGAAAGGATTCTCGAATAACTCTGAGGTTACTCGACACTGGTGAAGAAGCTCTATTTGGGTAGTCTGAATTTCTGTTTTTCCTCAAGGCACCTCAGATGAGTTTGAAATAACAAATGGGATGGTACAAAATATTTTGTTGTATTTGATTGGAATGCTATCTTGGTAAATTTCTTTCTACTTAAACATGATCAAGGTACATTAATGTAGTTCATGTATTATATAGCATGCCAAAACAGGAATTAGTCTTGCTGAGGCATTCTTTATGTTGTTGCTGTTGAAATCATCAGAATATCTCCAGATAACCTGTTAATTAAGAAAAAGTAAATTTATTAAAAATGACTGCAGTAAGAGTGAACACCACCTTGGCAACTCTTAGCAATGTCTCTGAAGAGGAAGTAAGAAGAGAATATTTATAGGGCTTTGCCTTCTGGGCTCGAGTTCTTTAAGGGAGAGTCTATTAAGGTAGGTAACTGATTGGGATTGGGCAAAGTTTTTGGTAGAACAGGCTTTATATATAAAAAAATTAAAAGACAATGTTTAAACTCTTATCAAATAAGAAAATAGTTTATTCAGCAATTTACCTGAATATATTTATATACCGTAAATACAAATAACTAGCAATAGTGTTCTGAAAATATTTTCCAAGTGTTTATTGTTAGGAGCAAGTAAAATTTTGGGCTGGGGAATTATTAATGCTCTGTTGTGTTTTAGGTTTTATTCTTTTATCACCGAGACTGCTTCTGTTCTCTCTCTCTCTATATATAGGACAGAATATATATATATATATATATATATATATATATATATATATATATATATATAT
>CAUYLZ010090710.1:0-10171 GCA_963573645.1 Pithecia hirsuta | reverse complement strand
CCCGGCTAATTTTTTGTACTTTTAGTAGAGACGGGGTTTCACCATGTTGGCCGAGATGGTCTCGATCTCTTGACCTCGTGATCCGCCCGCCTCGGCCTCCCAAAGTGCTGGGATTACAGGCGTGAGCCACCGCGCCCGGCCTCAGCCAACTTTAAGATGCAATAGACGGACTGTTTGTGTCCCCTCACTCCAATGCATGTGTTGAATAAAATTTCAACCTTCTATATGATGATATTAAATGTGGGGCCTTTGGGAGGTAATTATGTCTTGAGTATGGAGCCCTTGTGAATGGGATTAGTGCCCTTATAAAATAAATGCTAGAGAGTTCTCTTGTCCTCTCCTTCTGCCTTGTGAAGATACAAAAGGAAGACCTTCTGCAACTTGGAAAAGGGTTCTCAACATTGGAACATGGTAGCACCCTGACCTTGGACCTCCCAGCCCCCAGAACTGTAAGAGATCAATTTCTATTGTTTATAAGCCACTCAGTCTATAGTGTTTGTTTTAGTAGCCTGAACCTTGGTTTTAGTAGTCTGAACTAAGACCTACTGTTAACTAAAGCTTTTTTCTAACTTTTAGCAATTATATCTTAAATTTGGATTTAATCTTGGATTTACACTTTAGACCCTTTGCAATAAGTTAAATTGAAATGCATATTTGCATAAAGACTTAATTATGATATAAAATAAAATATTCATATGCCAGCTTAGCCAATATTTTTGTTACAAGTATTTTATTACAACTAAAATCAAGGATTTAAAAATCTTCTTTAGTTCTATTTCCCCCATTTTAAAGCAAAGAAAGGCATTACTTTTATAAGTTAAAAATCTACCAAAAAAAATAATTACAAAAGTAATGAAGTATTACAAACTTTGGGTATGGGAAGAAGACAAATAAAGAAATTAGACCACACTAAATAGTTTTATTTCCTAACATGATCCACTTGAAATGTTTTCTATCACAGTGAATGATATCACTATCCAGCCTCGAAATCCAGAAACTTGAAAATCCTATTTAACATCTCTCTTCACCTTATCATACAGCTCCTCACTCTTTAAACTATATCCATGTTATCATAAAGTCCTGTCAATCTTAGATCAGAATTATTGCTTAAATCTATTCACGTTTCTCCAGCTCTGCTACTGATACCCTAGTTCAGTATATTGCTGTTTCTGACCAGATATTTACTTTAATAGCATCCTAACTATTGTCCTCTCATCCTTCCAGGTTTTCACCATACCACTATCCACTTTAGAAACAAGTGAATTGCAATTTTAAATGAAAATTTAATTATTTCTCTTCTCCTTCTCTCTTTTTTTTTTCACTATTCTCAGGATAAATACCAAAACCTTTAATATAACCTTTGAGGCTCAGTGTAGTCTGGTTCTGCCTCATCTCCCAACTAGAGCCCCCTCACTCTTTAAGTTCGAGATATATGACCTTCCTTTAATTTTTGGAACATAGCAATTGTCTACAGTGTTTAGTTTTATGTCTGAACCCATGTCTAGCAAAATACTGTGCACAGGCTCATAGACAATAAGTATCTTCGTGACTGTGCAGAATGAAGAAATGAATGCATGAATAAATGAAGTATAAAATATTGCAGGATAATGCCATATTAATTGGATATGTAGAAGACTAACTTCTGCTCTGCCATGCAAAATACATATTTTAAGTTGTTTTCTTCAAAAAATAAGCCACTAGTCAGCACCATTGCATAACATATAAACAACTCATTACAACTCAAAGCAATAGTTCTTTGATTCTCATGACAGAGGATATTTATCTGCACTGTGATTAGGAATACAAAGGGCCCTTACATATTATATGTATTAATTAAAATATTGTTCATTTATAGTAATCTGTAGAAAATATCTTCACAAAGATGTTGCAAAATTCACACACACATACAGAAAATCTCATATTTTGACTGAGAAAGACATAAATGCATTGGAAAGTAAAAATAACTTGAATAACAATTTCTTTGAGAGAATACAATTTTAAAATAAATGTGTGGTTCAGACTGTTTTCTGAATGAAATGCTGAAGTGATTCTGAACTGAGAGAGTTATAATCTAATCTGGTCCATTTATCCTATGACTCAATGGATAAAAACCAATTGTGTGAAGGAAAGGAAATTAAAGGAAGGTTAAGTATCTATCGTGAATTACATAATGTATTAAGAATTTGATATATATTCTCTCTCTTAATCCTTGCAGCAACCTGAAGTATTACCTACCATTGTCTACAGTTTACTACTAGGAAACAGAGCCTAGAAATTACACAAATATTAAGGAGCAAACATTGTATCTGTTTGACTCTAACAATATCTCTTGACTTCCTGTGATTAATTGCAGAGCTCATAATTCTCCTATTAAATAACTACCATAGATTATTCTAACCTTTGGTGATTATTTTTCTATACAAATTTCCAAGTTACTGTCCCCTTCTAATCCTTGTTATGAACTTTAGTTTTTTTTGTTTTTGTTTGTTTTTTTTGGTAGCTGTTGCCTTCATTTCTACCATTCCCTGAATAAGATGATTTTAATCATTGATTAACAAGTATTTTTTCTCTTGAAATTTGTCATCTATCTGAATAGTAAATGCTGAAATTTTAAGATTTTGATTTCATCAAAGAGATTTGATGTTACAATAGTCTTATACATCTTTTGTGACCTATCTTTTAAATTATATTTAATATAACCTATCTCCAAAGACCATATGTTAAAGAATTATTTCTGGGCCACTCATCAAATTTCCTATATTCTAATCTTAACTTCTTAAGCAATAAATTATAAAGAAAATTACTTTAAAACAAAAAAACTATTTATTCTTACAATAAAAAATATTTAGACAAACGGTAAAACATTCTGATGTCTTCTACACAGTATAAAGCATTAGATTTATAGATTTTGGCTTAATGTTATTAAGTCATAGCCAATCCTAGGAATGATTAGTTTATTTTGTTATTTTCATATGAATAGTCTCTAATTTTAGAAGCAGTCCTGTTTGAATTAACCAATTAAGATATAGACTCCAGTTTTACATAAGCAGTCACTTGATACTCATCTCACCTCTAGCTGTCTTTCTTTCTGATTTTTATGTAAGAAAAGGGTTAAAAAAAAAAAAAAACGGTTTTACCGCTGATTATTTTAGTTCCCAAAAAACCTTTTATGTTTTTGTAAAAATGTCATTGAAAAATAAATCTTACAAATCATCAACTTGTTGTGAGCATTAATTTTTTGTGGATTAATGGAAAGTGATATGAATAACAAATTTAAACATGAAACTGCACTACCTATAAACTATTGTCTAATTTTTGTAAAAAGTCAAACCTAGATAAGGAAAGACTTTATTCCCAAAAAACACTATCACAATAGGGAAAATGCTCCAATCTCAGAAATTTCCAAGCATCTCAAAATTTAAAAGTACTTTTTTTCCTATAAGGTAAAGAAAGGCATTATAAGTTGAATATGTTCCTCCAAAAGATATATTGAAGTTCTAATCCGCAGAACCTCAGAATGACCTTATTTGGAAATAGGGTCATTGCAGGTATTTAAAATGAGATCATACTTGAGTAGTGTGAATGCTGAATCCATTATGACTGTTGTCATGATAAGCCTGTGCAGACAGGAGGGAAGAACGCCATGTGAAGATGGAGCAGATCCTGCAGCTCAGTGTTAAACATTCAATCTCAGTTTGCCTTGGTTCACTGCATGCCATTTCAGTCTGCAAATTCAGTTCCTTTTGTTTTAAAATAATTTATTTATTTACTTACTTTTTTAAATTTAATCTCTTTTGTCATCTTCGTTTGGGGTACCAGTGATGCATTTGTTGGATCCCTGTGGATAGTATTTTATTTCTGTTATCAAGTATTTTGAGTTATTTCTTCAAGCCTATTATTGTTTTGTGTTTTTGACTTTATTTTATTTGTATTTAATTTAGTTTAGTCATTCTAATATAGCTTTCATGTCTCTACTCATGCTTATATTTATCTTCCATTTCTATCTTAAGATCTGCCTGATAACTTTTAATCTTTTGTTGCTTTATAATCGTCTTTGTATCATGGTGTCTCCTTTTATAAACTCTTTTTTTCTCTGTTTTTTTGTATATATGTAAATGCATGTATGTGTATTAGAAAAAGTATGTGTATATATTACATGCAAACATAAATATGTGGTTTATAATTTCTTTGAAAGTATAAACAATTACTTGTCAGACAACTGTCTTTTTTACAACTGCTTTTTTGATGTGTGTCTAACACTTATTGAGCATTTACTATTTGCAGGCACAGCTCTAAGCCTTTAATGCTAATTATATAATTCACTCGCTTTGCATATACTGTTGAACTTCATTTTTTAATAGAGATGGGGTCTTGCTATGTTGCCCAGGCTGAACTTGAACTCCTAGGCACAAGGGATCCTTCCACCTCAGCCTCCCAAGTAGCTGGGACTATAGGCATGCTCCACTATAGGCATGCGCCACATACTGTTTTTTTCCCATATTTCTTTCTAATTATTAGCCATCTTTGAAGAAATAGAATGAGTTACTTACTGGAAATTATAAAGCAGTATGGCCAGGAAGGGACTGTAAGGTAAACTGAAGTTTCAGCAGACTATTGAGGTTGTTGTCTTGTCAATAACGCCTCCTTCTTTCCTCAACCGAGCTCAATCTCAGACCAAGGGTTGCAAACTCAAATGCCTACAAGCACTATGTATATATAGGCATTACAAGTATATGATAAGCTTATGATAAGCACAGTCTACTTTTTACATTTAAAAACATTCTGTTAAAAATTATATACTGAGGTATTTTTCTCAATATTCTTACTCAAATTTCACTGAAAACAACAGTTATAAACAAAAAGATTAGCCACACACACACACACTCAAAACAAACAAAACAAAATGAAAAAAATGAAACTATGAAGAACCGAGATAGCACACTGATTTCAATTATATAAGGGAAGCTACCCCAGTGCTAAACCAGACTATTAAGTACACCTGGCAAATGCTGAGAAGTCATCAGGAAGCTGAGGTGGCATGCAGAGAAGGAACAGAGCCCACATCTGACCTCAGGTAGAGCACATTTCTTCCCTCAAAATAAGTGTCTCCATGCTGGAGGGCATATCTAGTAAACTGTATATCTATATTTATATTTTAATTATTCAGTGCTTACTCTTCCTATTGCAATAGTTTACATAGTCACCCCTTTGGAAATCATATTTCCATTTTTTTTAACTAAGGAGAGTGAATGGTACTACACACTATTAATTCTGCTTATCCTTATAAAGTTTGACTTTATCTACTAGTGTTATTAGTTGTCAATTTGTAGGTCTCAGAGTTTTTCTCATACATCAACACATGGAAGATAGCTCATGTGTTTTCTTGACAAATTGGAGAGAAATAAATGAGCATAAACTTTTTTTTTCCACTTTGGGTGAAATATTAGTAATTCAGAGCAACAACACTGATATCTAATGTTGATCTGAAGATTTTATGGCGGTTACTGTGCTTTTAATTAACTTTTAAGAAGTGTGGCATCTGAATTGTTTGTTGACAAATTCACGTTTTTTTCTTCTATAGATTGATGTTTTCAAATTAGGGGACCCACATATTCATTGCAGTAAATCTTACTGTTACATAATAAATAAAAGTTCAAAACAATGTAAGTGACCAGCAATATTGAAATTTTCAAGTGTATTATATAGTCCTTAAAAATAATGTTATTGAAACATTTAATAAAATGTAAAATGTTCAGAGTATAATCATCCAAAGAAAGAAAATGGATACAAAATTATATTTAAATAATCTCACTTTGGAAAGAATATATAAAAATATACATAAAACAATTGAGATAGGAAGTATATTAGTCTGTTAATTGTGCTTATCTCTGAGTCATAAAATTATGGATAATCTTTCATTTTCTTCATTGTGTTTTCATTGAATCTTCTAAGTTGTCTCCATTAGACATGGATTTTATAATAAGAATAAATAAAATTGTATAAACGGTGATTTATAGAAAAAAAATAGAAAAATAGCGTATGGTAACAAAAGGTTTGGAATTACTACCTTAATGCCACAGTAAAACTCAGCAAAGCAAAAGAAGAGGTAAATTTATTATTCCATAGCTTTTTTTTGCAAGATGACGATGACTCCTGAGATTTTTTTTAGATACAACTGAACAAATCATGGTTAACTGACCAGCCTAGTAGATTGTTTAGTCTTAATGTGAAAAGAAGAGACACGACATGCATCCTTTGATTATGAAAACAAAAAATGGCAAAATGAATATAATTAATTAAAATAATTAAAGAAATTGTAATTTTTAAAACCTTATCTCTTTCTCCCTCTTACATTTTGTCTTTCAGTACGTTGAATACACTTGGATACACTTTTGGGTTTTCTATATCCTCCAACAGTTGTGCAACAATTGCTAGTAACAACAATAGTAACAATAATATTAATAATAAATACAGTGTATCAAAGCACTTACGAAATGAAACTCATACAATTCAGTTTTTATTTAATAAAACAACTAGAAATTGTTAAATACAATATCATCTCAAGTGAAACAATGAACACTTAATAAAGAACTCATTTAGTTCTTAATTGAAAGTGTCACAAAACGCCAGATACAGATTTTGTACTGGAATGAGTGAGCCTTTCAGTTTAATAGAACTGTTACTGCATTTTCATGTTTTAGGTGAAGAAGAGTTGCTTAGGCTCAGATATTAAGCATTGTCAACCCTCACAATTCAATGAATAGATAAAATTGTAGATGAGACCATGACAAAAAGTTAGCACTCCTGTGAGCCTTCTGTTTATTACTGTGCTTAACATCATTCAGGATTAGTTGCAGTTACAAAAAGTTCTCTGTCAAGTATTTGATTAGTTATCTTTAAACATCCAAGTATTTCGAAAAGCCATCTAAGCTGTATTTCTGGTAGACCAGACACCCCTTAGTAATGACTGCTTTGTAGCTACTTGCTTTTAAAAAAATATTTTGAACAATTTCACTGTGAAAACTATATGTGTATATATATATATACTTTTTGCAGCATGAACTCTTCTCTAGGGACAACCTTTACCTTAAAACATTCTGGTATGTTTCCAAGGCTCTTGTTTCCATTCACAGAGAAAGGTGAGGTCAGGAAGGGAAACTTAACCCCATTCAGCATTAGGGTCTTTGTCAGCTATCACCAACAGCAGAGTTTATCATAAATGAGGAGCCAGGCTTCCAGCTGAATTTCAGTTTAGTTATTTTTGTTTTAATGTATGTGTGAATCAATTAATCCTGTCATAGAAGGGCATCGTAAACTGTGTGCCAGAGTTAATGAGTCAGACATTATCACATCATTACACCAGCTGGCATAATGTAGCATGTGTTGTTTGTCATAATATACACTGCCATGCTTAACAACCATTAATTGTTTACACGAGCAGTCATATTTTTCTTCAAAGAACCTTCAGCGACTGGATAATATTTTGAAGGCTTTTTAAGTGGATAACTATTGCAAGGAAAGGATATCCTCACTAAAATAGCCTACAGTGTAAGAAACTGAATCATGGGGAAGACATTTAGATGACAGTGAATGTTTCGAGGACCAAGACATTTCTTCTTTTCAAAGAAAATTCCTGTGCTACAGAATCAGCTAAAGACTGATTTACATGATTGATTCAACCATTGTTAAGAAAATACTGGTGAAGCACAATTCCTTACTGGCACATTTTTTTAGAGGATCAATGAGGCCTGTATCTAGGATACATGTATTACTACTAGGACTTTCTAATAAAGATATAATCATGGATTTACAATTTTTTAAAAAGTATTGTAAAAGGCTTGGCTATTTTTGTTTTCTTGGCTGATGAAAGGCAGCATGTGGTCATCACAGCCTAAAGTTACAGTTTACCAGCTCTCTGTGGATTGGTTTCAGGCAACTTCTGCACATTTTCATCGGCCATATGGCTTTTACCAGCCAAACATGAACACCACAAGTTAAGGTAAAGTTTCCAGAAAAGTCATGGCATAAATCATGGTAACCTTTAACCCAGAGCTGTTTTTCTTAGTGGATATTTGGTCATAGGTTAATAATGTCTAAATTAGCCAAAGAGATTTAATAGAAAAATGAATTTACTACAAACACAAATGATTTTTACAAGCAATGAGCAAGTAAAAAATTAAACTAAATACAAGAAATGAACGCAAAGAACTAAATGCTACTGATGAAAAAAAGTCTGATAATCTATATGAAAGCACTTTGCAAATTGCATACACTGTTATAGCACTAGAAAGTGCTACTATAATTATTGCTACGATTGTATCCAGTTTTCATGAAAACTTAAAATTGCTTGTGATTATTCACATGATTATGGTAGAAATAAAGAAAAAATAATTTTATACAAATCAATTCCATAGAATTTCAAAAATATGTTTATATTTCATGGAAGAAGACAACATTATATTGTGATGTACTGAAAATATTTTGAAACACTATTCATGTTTTTACTTTTTTGATTTTTTATTAATATATAATATTTGTACATATTTATGTTATACATATGATATTTTGTTACATGCATACAATGTGAAATAATCAAGTCAGGGTATTTAGGATATCCACTGTCTCTAGCATTTATCATTTCTATGTGTTGGAAATCTTTCAAATCCTCTTTTCTATTTTGAGATATATAATATACTATTGTTAATTATAATTACTAGTTACCCTACTGTACAATTTAACCTTATAACTTAGTTCTTCTATATAACTGTTTCCATAACCTGCTTGTCTTCATGCCCTCATGCCCTCCAACACACACATCCTTCCCAGGCACTGATAATTATTATTCTACTCTCTACCTCCATGAGATTGACTTTTTAAGCTTGCATATATCAGTGAGAACATGTAATATTTGTCTTTCTGTGTCTGTTTTATTTAACTTAACATAATGTCCCCCAGTTCCACTCATGTTACTGCAAATGACAAGATTTCATTCTTTTTTATGGCCAAATAACATTCAATTGTATGTGTGTGTGTATTATCCTTATCTATTTATTTATCCATTGATAGATGCTTAGGTTGATTTCATATCTTGGTTATTGTCAATAGTGCTGCAATAAACATGGGGGTATAGGTATCCCTTTGACATGCTGATTTCTATCCCTTTGGACACATACCCAGTGGTGATTGTATGATAGATAGATAGATAGATAGATGATAGATAGATTGTACAATAGTTCCATTTTTAGTTTTCTGAAAAATCTTGATACTGTGAGTCATAATGACTGTACTAATTTACACTCCTACCAACAGTATATAAGACTTCTCCCTGTTTTTTGCATCCTCACCTGCATCTGTTAGTTTTTGTCCTTTTGATAGTAACTATTATATAACTCAGGTAAGATAATATATATCTCACTGTGGTTATAACATGCATTTCCCTGATGATTAGTGATGTTGAGCATTTCTTTGTGTATTTGTTGACTACAAGTACATCTTCTTCTAAGAAATGTCTGTTCAGATCCCTTGCCTGCTTTTAAATGGGTTTGTCTGATTTTTTGCTGTTGAGTTGAGTTCTTCATATATTCTGGATATTAGTTCCTTGTCAGATGAATAATTGGCAAATGTTTTTTTCCTATTCAACAGGTTGTCTATACATTCTGTTTATTGTTTCCTTTGCTATACGGACAATTTTTAGTTTAGTATAGTTCCAGTTTTCTATTTTTATTTGTGTTACCTATGCTTTTGATGTCTTAGACATAAAATCTTTTCCTTGACCAATGTCCTGAAGTGTTCACCCTGTTCTTTGTCCTCAACCAACTTCATAGTTTTGAGTCTTATGTTTAAGTTTTTAGCGTATCTAGACTTGATTTTGTACATGGTGAGTGAGAGGGGTCTGGTTTCATTCTTATGTATATGAATATCCGGTTTTCCCAGCAAGACTTATGGAAGATGGTGCATTTTTCCTCAATGTATGTTCCCGATGTCTTTGTCTAAAATCATGATTCTGGGAGAGAGATCCAAGATGGCTGACTAACAACAGCTCAGGATTGTAGCTCCCAGTGAAAGTGCAGAGAGCCAGTGGACGCCGCAATTTCAGACGAATTTCTGTTGCCCACAGACTGGGAGCTACCCAGCGGAGGAGCCACACAGGTCGCCAGCGCGACTCTTATGG
>CAUYLZ010090709.1:0-26583 GCA_963573645.1 Pithecia hirsuta | reverse complement strand
GGGAGTTGGGGAGAGATAGCATGGAGAGAAATGCCAGATATAGGTGATGGGGAGGAAGGCAGCAAATCACACTGCCATGTGTGTACCTATGCAACAATCTTGCATGTTCTTCACATGTACCCCAAAACCTAAAATGCAATTTAAAAAAATTAAATAGTGGCATGGGTAGTAGCTACCATATTAGACAGCACAATTCCATACTGTAGCTATTATATTTTACGCATGTATCCTCCCCACTATTTTGTGAGGAATTTAACCCTACTTTCTTCAATATATCTATTTGAACTAAAGTATCTCACATGTGCCTATAGTATAATAGATAGTCAATAGATGTTAATTTTTGAATATTTTTCTATGTGTTTTTAAAGATATTTTGTTTGTATTTTCTTTCTTGTGGCTGAATTAGACTACTAAGTTTCATGAGCTGAAATGGGGATTTTTATCCTTTTATGTCTATAGTCTCGGCATAAAGATGATGTTTAATAAGTTTTACTTTATAAATCCTCAAAGCACATCAAAGGTCTGTGCATTGTACTTACTATTATAGTGAATAAGAGTCTATCCTATAAATTGTTCCATTAGCACAAGTCTTGAGAGAGGTGAACTTCTGCTCCCAGGAACAAACATGCTACAGTCTATCATAGTACCCAAGGGGTACATCTGTGTGCTTGTTATTAAGGGCGAGTAGCCAAATGCTAGGATTTCTGAAAACATGGGTGAGACAGAAGAAGAGAAGCTAGAGACGTTATTTCCATAAGATAAATTACTTGTCAGCAAGCAGAAGCTAATAGCCACTGGGTAGTAGTTCTGGAATTAAAATAAGATTATGAACAGAGACTAGTCTTCAGAATGCAAGAACATTTCATCTAAAAGAGATTTTAGTAATACATACAATTCCAAGTTAGAAATTCCAGGAATAAGCCAAATTTGGCTTATTCCTTATTTTTACACATGCTATGAAATTGAAAACTATAAAACAGATATTTAATATTGAATAAGCAGGATGAAATTAATAAATCACTTTAGTTTTCTACTTGAGTATAAATATGAGTTACAGGAATTTCATGTGTATTTGGTCTCAGGTTATGATCACTCTTAAGCGAATATTTACAATGCTTTTAAAAATCTGGATGGGGCACTGTCTGACACCTGTAATCCCAGCACTTTGGGAGGCTGAGGCAGGTGGATCACCTGAGGTCAGGAGTTCGAGACCAGCCTGACCAACATGGTGAAACTCCATCTCTACTAAAAGTACAAAAACGTTAGCCGAGTGTGGTGGTGGGCCCCTGTAATCCCAGCTACTCGGGAGGCTAAGACAGAAGAATCGCTTGAACCCAGGAAGCAGAGGTTGCAGTGAGCTGAGATCAAGCCATTGAAATCCAGCCTGGATGACAAAGCAATACTGTGTCTCAAAAAAAGAAAAATCAATTGCCTACGGTGTTCATTCAAACGGTAGATTTCTGTGATTATCATAAAATATTATCATTAAACATGTCTGGTGTGTATCTGCATCTGCATGCTGATTAACAACTCATATAATTATGATGCAAGTAGCTGGACCAAATTTAAATAGAAGCCCTGCCCTACAGCTGAGAGGATACTAATCCTTCAGGAGTGACAAAAGTGTCTACCTGTGGAGAAGATAAGTTAATGCAGAGATGAATCTGGCATTAGTTGCCAAAAATACATTTGATAACTGATTTATACATGCCACAAAGGATATTTATTTTGAGCCCAAGACTGCTGGCCCTATACTTCACATGACTAACTGAAAGTAATAAAAGTAATTATCCATAGAGCATACTGCAGTTTGCCTTTCTCTGCCAACTCATTTTTCTTGTTTCTCAATAAATGCTACCGGGAAGCCAGAGCGAATGATTTTGGGCAATAAATTGTTGAACCCTGTGGAGAGCCATTTTTAATGATAGGTCACCTTTTGATCTTAGAACTAGGAGGAACTAGGTTACTTCTCTAAAGTATACTGATCATAACCCTTGTAGAATTAACACCAACTAGGCTAAATAAATGGACTGTGTAAATTACACAAGTGGATATGTTGTCAGTTTGCCTTGCTAACCTTCACTAAAGCGGGAGTCACTGCTCTCATTAATTCTTCATTTTCTCAAGTTAATTAACTAGTGTGTGGTGCAGTGTCCTCATTTTAAAAAATGAAATAATACTATATTAATATAAGGTGTTGTGATGGTTGATTACTTTTTTATAAAACTCTGCAAGATTAGTGAGAGAAATAACGCCAAGCTTAAATCATGTTAAGATTGCATTTAAACATCTTAATTATAGTTGTAAAATTCATAATTAAAATATACTCACAGCATAGGATAAGCTCCAATCTATATTGTTATATTACCATATTTGTGTCTCTATCTCCATCACATGTTTTAAATGCAGGCAAATTCTAAGTTCTGCTCAAAGTACTGCCTTAAAATTCTCTTTTTCATTATTTTAACTGCACTCATAGTCTTGGGCATTAAAATATTTTGAAATAATTTTAAGTTCCTTTGAAGGGTGATCAGGCCACATCATACAATCTCTGATTATTTGCTATAACTAAAATTTACAGTGATAGATTATTTAAGGATAAATAACAGATTAACGCAATAATCACTTTGATGAGTGCTTTATATCTAGACTTGACCATTTTCCTTTATAGTCTATAAGGCCCATATGGTTTATAAGAACTCTGTCAGGATAGTTCTTATAATTGAAACAAAAGAACGTGTCTTGATATACATTTGATAAAAATGTTACAATAGCATGATTCTGCTAACTTAGTAAAACTGTTTAAAAACATCTGAAACGCAACCAGAAACAAACAGAGCAATCACCTGGTGTTACCTTTGAACAAATACAAAGCAATTTGTCCTATTTTTGGTTCGTTTTTCATACGGGTTCTAGAAAGTATGTGAAATTACATATGCACATTTGCAGATATATAAGTGTGTGTGTAATATTTATATACAAATTTAGTAATCAAAGGCTTTAAAAAATCTTTCCCTTCTATTTATTTCCTATACATTCCTAATGTCCTAATGAATGTGAGTGGTTTGCTTCATTGTGACACATGCAGAAATCCATTCCCATAGCAGAATCGTCAAAATAGTTCTGCTTAACTTACATATTCAAGAAATACTATTCATTCTGAAAAAGAGGGAAGCTTTTGCAACAACAATGATGGACCTAGAGGACATTATGCTAATTATAAGTCAGGAACAAAAAACAAAACAAATAATCTCACTAATATATAAAATCTAAAAAAGTTGAATTCATAAAAGAGGAGAAGAGAATAGGGGATACTGGAGGCTGGAAGAGGTGGGAGATGGAAAAAAGGTGGATACTGATCAAAGGGTACAAAGTTTCTGTTAAATAGGAGGATTAAGCTTTAGCAGTGCAATCTAGTGTAATAAAACAGTAACTAAAGTAAACAACAATGCATTGTACATGTCAAAATTGCTAAAAAATGATTTTTAAATGATTTCACTACAAAAAACAGGTACACATGTGGGGTGATGAATTTGTTAATTAGCTTGATTTAATCATTCCATACTGTAAACACATATCAAAACTTGTACCCTATAATTATACAAAATTATTTGTCAATTAAACATAAAGTTTTTTAAATATAATTTGAGCCAATTACAGAATTAACACATTAGAAGCAAATTGAGTGCTGTGCAAATGTCAAACTATCTTAACTGTCTACACATTTAGAAGAAAGCCTTCTGAAGTGTGCATATTTGAAAAAAATATACATCCATGACCAAAAGGAAGGTGTGAGCAAGAGTCATTTATATTTGAATAATGTCTATTAAGTAGAAAATTTGAAGTTAAATTTTCAAATTTAGTAAGTAAAATCTTATTAGTAAGCACTGTTTTTCCTAGTGGCATGAGAGTAAAAAGTATCATTTTTGTAATTAGTCTATTAATTCAAAAGGTATCCTTTCTGCTTCTATAAAACTGTTGGTGACATGACAATTTCTATAATATCTACTTGTGTAAACTCTGGGTTTTTGTATTTGCATGTAATAGTCTCTTTTCTCTAAATATTGATAAATTTTCCGGATTCTCCTCTATGCTCATTTCTAATTTTGTATTTCCTTCCTGGATATCTTATCCAAGTAAGAAAATAGTAAGTGATTAGTACCTCCTCACCCAATACTATTTTTTCCTATATTTATTTCTCCATTCCAGATCACTGTTGGGAGCTCTAAACTATGTACCAAAGTGCCTAATGGATAATACTACTTGGATTCTCACAGACAAGTAGAAATATAGTATCTAAAACATAGGAAATTCCCTAATGTTGCTAAAATGTCCCCCATCCCAATGAATGCTAGAATGATTCACCTAATTGGTCAAGTCACAAATTTAAGTATCAGTTCATTCTTCTCTTTCTTCACCTACTACAATCCACCAACATGTTGTTTTCGTTTCACTTCCTAAATTGTTCTCTAATCTCTCCATCTCTTACAATCGCTGTTACCACAACCCTAGCTGGAGACATTGTTTCTCTCACCTAGATGATAACAATGTCGTTTTAACCAGTCTTTGTTCTCTCTCTCTCTCTCTCTCTATATATATATATCTAAGCTAGTACCCTTTCCTATTTCTCACTGCCTCTCAGAAATAAAATTGAAAATATTAGGCTCTAAGTTATTTTTTTCTGTTATTAATCCAAATAGTAACATCAACAAGAAAACAAAAAATAAATTTCTTTTTCACACTTGAGAAAAATACATGTGAAGCATCAGAAGTTGTATATATATCTCTCTCTATATATATATCTCTCTCTATATATATCTCTCTCTCTCTATATATAGAGATATATATATATCTCTCTATAATAGATATATATATCTCTCTCTATATATATATCTCTATCTCTCTCTATATATATATATCTATATATATATCTATATAACATCTATATATATCATCTGTCTATATATATCTCTCTATATATATCTCTATATATATTGAGAGATATATATCTCTCTATATATGTAGATATATATATATATAGAGAGAGAGATAGAGAGATATATATATAGATATATATATATAGAGAGATATATATAGAGATATAGATATATAGATCTATATATAGATCTATATCTCTCTCTAGATATAGACATATAGAGAGAGATATATATCTATATATCTATATCTCTCTATATATACATCTATATCTATATCTATCTAAATCTATCTATATAGATAGATATAGATATAGATATAGATATGTATATAGAGAGATATCGATATAGATATATCTATATCTATCTAAAGATATATCTATAGATCTATATAGATATAGATATCTATAGATAGATATCTATAGATCTCTATATATCTAGATCTATATCTATAGATATCTATATCTATATAGATATAGAGATAGATATAGATCTAGATATATAGAGATCTATAGATCTATATCGATCTATATATAGATCTAGATATAGATATATAGATATAGATAGATCTAGATATAGATCTATCTATATATATTATACACATTATTCAATATGTTTTGTACTATATTGATCAATATGTTTTGTTCTTCATAATCTCTAAATCTTCTGCCACAACTGGTCCCATTAAGGATGGTAAAAGAGAATTATTGTTATTATTCCCTTGAACATCCAGAAAGATTATTAAATGCTTTATAGCAAAGTAATCCTACAAGGCAAAGAGAAGGTATGTAACTTGACCCAGGTCTCAAACTTGTTCAACTGGCTAAACCTGGAATATAATATCTATCTGCATCATGTCAAAGCTAGTATCCTTTCCTATTTCTCATTACCTCTCAGAAATCAATTTGAAAATATTAGGTTCTAAGTTTTTTTTTCTGTTATTAATCCAAATAGTAACATCAACAACAAAACCAAAAATAAATTTCTTTTTCAAACTTAAGGAGAAAAATACATGTGAAGCGTCAGAAGCTGTATTTTTTTTCCATTTAAGACTTAAAAATTTTAATGAGAACTAATTTAATGAACATAAAATTAACAGTAATACACTTTTTAATACATTTTAGAAAGCAGTCTTATAAAGGTGAATTGATGAGGCTTTCAGTTAAAGGGTTCAACATTAAGACAAAAGTTCAAATTTCTGTTTTTTGATTGGTGTTAATTTTCTCAGTGTATATTTGCTGATGTGATTGGATATGAATATGATCAATAGTCATTTATGTATATTTTAGTAATGACATGCATTTAAGAATATATTATCCTGTTATTCGTGATTTTCAATTTTTCTTCATGCTGTTACAAAACTTATCAAATATCCTATTTCTATGCTCCTTTTACTTCTGTTTTATTACTTCACTTTGAAATTATAGATTGGAAAACTTTTCAATACTTTCATAAGCTTTAATTCTGTTCCTATTTCCTTTTAGTTCAACATCTGTTATAAACTATGACTACCTCAGTTTTGGTAGATATAAAAAGATTATTCCTTTGTGTTCATTTTTTTTTATTAGGAAATCTCCTTCAAAGATACTGTAGACCCTCAAAATGGTGCTTTGTACATATAATAGAGTCAAATTAAATTGAAGTAATGCATTCTGCTATTATCTCTCATTTTATTGAAACATATTTATTGGAAAACACATTTACCTCTGAACCTTGGGAGATATGCAAGTCCCCCAGTAAAAAGAAGTAATTTATGTTTTTTCACTTCATGGATTTCACATCACTCAGAAACACATGGAGACACTTTCAATGAGGCATCCACGGGAAGGCTCAGTGGGATGTCTGACAGTTTAAAGTAAAGAGAAGAAGGATGTGGAATTTGTAAGGATAACCTACAAAAGACAGTAACATAAAACAATCTTCATAGTTTTATGTTCCCCTTTGTCAATAAAAAAGGAAACTACTAAACTATAGAACAAACAAGTGATCTGTGTTTGGGCAATTTCTTACATATAATTTTAGCTCTGTCACCTTGGACTGACATGTCTGTATCTTTATGGTGTTATTATAGTGTATGTGACAAAGAGAAAGTGTCAAAGCAATTTTCATGAATACATGAAACTAAACCTTGTATGAAATCATTGAGGGAAAAGTATGCCATACTTACAAAAGTCTTCAGAGACTTGGAGAAGATTAACTGATTTTGTTAAAATAGATGACATACATTATCCATTAAATAAGTTGCACATACACATCTCTACGGTTTATCACTAAAAAAAAATATACATTCTCATTTATGGTGAGTTGTACACACAAATGTAAAGAAAAAAATGCAATGGAAATAAATGCAAAACAAAACATTTATTTTATCGTACTTAATATAACAAGTTTTAAGCAAATTTAAGAAGTGCATTTAAGAATTATGTGTAAAAACTAATGTGAAGAAAGAAAACATTTAACAAATAACCTAATTAAAGGCTATTTTTTACATTTTAAAGAAACCAATTACAGCTTCAATCAGTTATTAGAATGGAATTAAATTATGTGTGTATAATTTACACATTCATGGTACCAAAAATACTGAATATTAGTATTTGAAAACAATATTGATAAGCAATTTATTTAATATGAATTTATAATAATGCTACCACTTGTAGCTTTCATAGAGAAGAATGACGAGTGCTTTCATAGAGAAGAAAAATAAAGCAATATGAAGAAAGCAATAAAATGTAATGGAAAATGATTGACGTTCTGATTCTGATTGGATAGTGAACGTAGATGGTGTTGTTTTAATGTTAGTGTGCTCACGAATTGTGTTAAAGTCAGCTACCAAAAGCTATATTCATGTATTTTCCTTATCTGCTCATCAAATATTATTTCAGTTAAATATGACAGGAAAGGTATGGGCAAACAAACTTTGAAAATATGGTATTCATGTTGAATGTCCTTTAACTTAGGTTTCTGTCATTTTTACATTTATATTTCATATGCCATGTAAGGTTTTCTTGTGGGACTATCATAAACCACTAGTAGTGCTTATTTTTCATAGGAGCTGTGATCAAAACATCAACATTTTGCCAGAGGCTTTTATTTCAGTTTGCTTTACACCAACCAACTACTTTGGAGTCATTAAAAAGCACTCATGGAACATTCTATAGTTAGGTTATGCATGACATATCATTGATGCTGTAGTAAAGTGCCACATACTACCACTATGTAACTGATTTTTAAAGGTTACTGGCAAGACTGTTAAAAGGAAACAAGAAAAAATGAGAAAAATTGTATTATGTCGATTTTTGAGGTTTATAGATAAATGTATTATTGGCTAGATCTTTTTTTCTGACTTGTCATTTTCTTTTGAACTCTCACATATGCTTGAGAAATTTATGATATGAAGTGAGAATCATGAGATTTTTAGTGGCTACAGATAAATATATCAAGGCTGAATATCTAAAAGTAAACTACAAAGGGTGAGAAGTCAAGCACAGCACAGTAAACATAATAGTTTGATTTGAGAATGCTGTAACTTATATCTTACAGTGGGAAATAGCTTGCAGCTAATGCTAAGCTTCTGCTATGAGTGCTGTTCTTTGATTTATATCTTGTTTATTATTTCTTCAATTTACACAAAAAGTAAAGCATTTTGTATATATGTAATAATCATAAAAACATAGAGAAAAATATTGTTAGAAATAATTTAACTCTTCAAAGAAAATATTTATTTTTAGTGAATACAACTTGTTTTCAATTCAATCTCATTAGTTAGAAAAGATTTCTTCTCTTACAATATAAAGTTTCCACTTAATTAATATCTAATTTGAAAATAGGAGTATTATAGGTTAATCACTTTTTCACTGGGGTTCAAGCACTTCTGGAAAAGCTAAAGGAGAATGTACCACAGAGAGAGCTTCTTCCTGCACTTTTATGAAATCATCACAATGGCAGAAAATAATATTTATCTCAGTGTCATAGCTCAGTGGTGTTTATTAGCCACCTAAAATCATAAAAATATTTCCAACATAAGAAGAATATCATGCAGACCTGACTTTTTTATCTGTACATACTAAATATCTTATATCTCATAATTCTCATGGCAGGGTAATCATGCAGAGATTGTCAAAGGATGAGCTGAATAATACGGTTGAAAGAGTCCTGCTGTTATTTTTTAATCTTAAATAAGTCACTAATATTGTATATGTCCTAATGGCTTGTTATTTAAAATACAGGATTTAGACTAAATCAGTAATTTCTAATCTGCTTCTAGAAGCTTCTTTTGTTATTCACAAAATATTTGGCTCTAATTATCATAAAAAATTTAGTATTTGGAGATAGCTGATGATCATTTGACTGCTTCTCAGCTGTGGGACAGGAAAGAGTGCCTAAGGCAGCTACCAATAGAAATTGTATTGTCTGATGGAGGTCCAAATCACTCAACTTCAGCCTTCCTCACTTGAGATGTCTCAGTCCCCAAGAACCCAGTTTCTCAAAATATTTTACTTGAAAAATAAATAATTATTTTGCTGAAAAAAATCATATAGTCTTTATTCCAATAATTTAAAGTAATCATTAACATTCTCTAATTCTAGATATCAATTTACTAATAAATTTATTTTCCTTGACTAAAAGAGAACTAGGTTATCCCTGAAACTTTGAAATTATTCATTAAATATATTCCTGAACAATTAATTTAGATTGTGTATTCTGTGGTCTGTCTACCTAAAGAGGATATGAAGTTTGTAACAATATTTGTAATAATAGATACTTTGGGTCCTAGTGGGAAAGACATGCTTGGGAATAACCATTTCTCAGCAACAAAATACTGGGAGAGGCTCAAGCAATAGACAGGAAATATTGTCCAATGAGATAGTCTGTAAGATAAACAATGTAACAATACCCTAATGCCTAGAATAAGACCCATGTTTATGACAGGGATGATATTCTTAATATAACTCTTTGGGGAAATGTGTATCTCCTTGGAAGAAGAGTAGCTCCAGAGTGTTTTCTTGTGATGAAACTAAGGAGAGTATCAACACTCACATTTTAGTCCTGAATCTCTTTACTTATTTTCCATGTATAATTAAGACATTACCAGGCTCAAGTTTGCTAATAATGCAGAGTTTGAAGCCCACTGCCTGCCTTATAATTATTCTTTTTTGGCATCTGGATGAGATAAGATAATGACTGGAATAGGATAACAAGGAAGGAAGCCTCTGTTAGAGCATTAAGACATCTGTGGTTTATCAGAATTTGTTAATAAAGAGAAACTCTAGAGAGAAAATACAGAACCAAATCCACATAGCAGAATAGCAAGTTTGATGTGTAATAAAAGAGGAATAGAGATAATGTAAGACAAACATTATCCTATAAAGGATATATAAAGAAAAAATATAAAGAAAAAAATCAGCCTTTAAAATCTGATAGTTTTTATCTGGTGATGGGGCCAACTAAAAATGCTTGTTCACACTACAACTTTCTAGGCTTTTAAATTATAAGTGTGAGAAGTAAAATCATTTGTGGGAAAACCAGGAGAGAGAGTAAAGGGGAGGGCATAAGAAACGAGAGTAAAAGAATGAGAAAGAGAGAGAGGAAGAGGAAGACACACATTAGCATTTCTTGTAGGATAGATCTGGTGTTGATGAAATCCCTCAGTTTTTGTTTGTCTATGAAAGTCTTTATTTATTCTTCATGTTTAAAGGATATTTTTGCTGGATATACTATTCTAGGATAAAAGGGTCTTTTTTTGTTTTGTTTTGTTTTCCTTTAGCACTTTAAATATATCATGCCACTCTCTCCTGGCTATAAGGTTTCCACTGAGAAGTCTGTTGCCAAAAGTGTTGGAGCTCCTTTGCATATTACTTGTTTCTTTACTCTTGCTGCTTTTAGGATCCTTTCTTTATCCTTGACCTTTCAGGGTTTGATTATTAAATGTCTTAAGGTGGTCTTCTTTGGGTTCAATCTACTTGGTGATTTATAAACTTCTTGTAACTGGATATTGAATTTTTTTCTGAACTTAAGAAATTCTGTTAGCATCCCTTTGAATAAATTTTCTGAGGAGAGCAAAGATCAGCTGGTGACTGTCAAGCAGGCCCCAGAAACAATCTCCTTATCTGAGAAACTCAGAACTATAGTGAAGAGAGCAAAGACCACCTGGTGACCATCAAGCAGGCCACCTGGAGACAAAAAATTCTTTATTTGAGGAAATTTATAAGTAATTAGATTTTCTTATTATTTAAAGTTGACATCTGGTTCCAGGCCTCTTTTTCAATTTAAAATTTATAAGCAACTAGAATTAATATACATCTCCAGAATGCATGCATGCTGAAACTCACTGTGATGGTTAATACTGATGGTCAATTCAGTTAGATTGAAGGAAGAAAAGTGTTGATCCCGGGTGTGTCTGTGAGGGTGTTGTCAAAGGAGATTAACATTTGAGTCAGTGGGCTGGGAAAGAAAACCCACCCTTAATCTGGAAGAGCACCAAATAATCAGCTGCCAGTGCTGCCAGGATATAAAGCAGACAGAAAAACATGAAAGGGCTAGACTGGCTTAGCTCCCAGCCTACATCTTTCTCCTGTGCTGGACACTTCCTGCTCTTAAACATCAGACTCTAGAAGTTCTTTAGTGTTGGCGCTCAGACTGGCTTCCTTGCTCCTCAGCTTTCAGATAGTCTATTGTGGGACCTTGTGATCATGTGATCATGTGAGTTAATACTACTTAATAAAATCCCCTTCACATATAGCCTACTAGTTCATTCTCTCTAGAGAATCCTAATACAGATTTTGGTACCAGGACTGGTTCTAAAGGAACAGAATATTAAAGATGGTGTTCTTTCATTGCTTTTGGGGTTTCTGGAGTTGACTGCTTAATATGATTAGACCAAAAAATTCTAAGGACTATATTTCTAACAATATAGAGAGCACTGATAGTCCTTGTCAGGAACTGTTTAGAGTTAGGCAAAATAAATGCATTTGACACTGCCGATTCACATACATCTGGCATTTCTCCCCATGTTATCCCTCCCTAATCTCCCCACCCCAACACTGTCCCTTCATTGGCCCCTCCCAACAGACCCCAGTGTGTGATGCTCCCCTCCCTGTGTCCATGTGTTCTCATTGTTCAACACCCACCTATGAGGGAGAACATTCGGTGTTTAATTTTCTGTTCTTGTCTCAGTTTGCTGAGAATGATGGTTTCCAGATTCATCCATGTCTCTAAAAAGGACACGAATTCATCGCTTTTTATGTGCCACATTTTCCTTGTCCAGTCTCACTATTATTGTGTGGGAGTCTAAGTCTCTTTGTAGGTCATTAAGAACTTGCTTTATGTACCTGGGTGCTCCTGTATTGGGTGTGTATATATTTAGGATCATTAGTTCTTCTTGATGCATTGATCCTCTTACCATTATGTAATGCCCTTCTTTGTCTCTGTTGATCTTTGTTGGTTTAAAGTCCATTTTATCAGAGACTAGGATTGCAACTCTTGCTTTTTTTGCTTTCCATTTGCTTGATAAATCTTCCTCCATCCATTTATTTTTAGCTTATGTGTGTCCTTGCACATGAGATGGGTTTCTTGAATATAGCACACAGATGGGTTTTGACTTTTTATCCAATTTGCCAGTCTGTGTCTTTTGACTGGGGCATTTAGTCCATTTACATTTAAGGTTAATATTGTTATGTGTGAATTTGATCCCGCCATTTTGATGCTAGCTGGATGTTTTGCCCATTAGTTGACACATTTTCTTCATTGTTTCAATGGTCTTTACCATTTGGTATGTTTTTGGAATGGCTGGTACTCATTGTTCCTTTCCTTGTTTAGTGCTTCTTTCAGGAGCTCTTGTAAGGCAGGCCTGGTGGTGATGAAATCTCTCAGCAACTGCTTGTCCATAAAGGATTTTCTTTCTCTTTTGCTTATGAAGCTTAGTTTGGCTGGATATGAAATTCTAGGTTGAAAGTTCTTTTCTTTAAGGATGTTGGATATTGGCCCCCACTCTCTTCTAGCTTGTAGGGTTTCTGCCGACAGATCTGCTGTGAGTCTGATGGGCTTCCATTTGTGGGTAACCCAACCTTTCTCTCTGGCTGCCCTTAGCACTTTTTTCCTTCATTTCAACCCTGGTGAATCTGACCAATACATGCCTGAGATTCCTCTTCTTGAGGAATATCTTTCTGGTGTTCTCTGTATTTCCTGGACTTGAATATTAGCCTGGCTTGCTAGGTTGGGGAAGTTCTCCTGGATAATATCCTGAAGAGTGTTTCCCAGCTTGGATTCATTCTCTCTGTCACATTCAGGTAGTTCTACAGTGTCAGAATTGATGTTGAGTTATTTTTCATAATATCCATATCTTTGGTAAATTTCTCATTTATATCTAAAATTGTTTTTCTGATTTTTCTCCTGTTTACCTGAATTATCTTATATTTAATGAAGTCTCTTTAATATCATTATTTTTATTTTTTGTTTTTTGTCTGGGAGTTCAAAAACTTCTTTTTATAGGAATTTATTGCTAGATAATTACTGCATTATTTTGGAAGTGATCATATTTTCTTTGTTTTCCTATTTCTTTTCTGATTGTGATGACATCTGGGCATCTGTTGAATATCAACATATTTAATGATGTAATACAAAATCACTTAAAAATGTATAATCTCCTCTATTATTCCCAGGTGCTCCAAATCTCTCAATATTGTCTCACCTTTAACCTCAACAGGACTTTGTCACATGCCATTACAGTTGTGGTCAAGTAGTTTACCTTTTTTCTTCTCTTTTCTGTCATGTTCAACCATGCATGATGTTATACTTTACAATCACATTCCCAGCTTCTCACAGCCCATTAGATAAAATTGTACTGTTCTTACGATGCTTTTCTTCTCCCTCTAAACATTATTCTTGGGAGTAGAAAAGTTAGTAAATGGTAATGGTGGAATGCGTGAGTTTTCATAATATACTATTTACCTTATTACAGAAATATTCCATCTCTATCTATCTATTCATTCATCTATCTATATACCTTCTTACCTACCTATCTACCTATTTCCCCATCCACCAAAGTATTATTTGGGCAATAATTCATAAATAGTAGAAAGTATTTAAACTATATGAATGAATGTTATTCATACTGGTAAATTGTTGAAGGAGAGTATTTGTTGATTCTCAAAATAGTGCCAAAGGAAGAAACAATGCAAGACAACTTGTATTTTAAGAATGTTTGTAGTATATAAAATATTTTATAGACATATATAAGAACTTTCAGAGTCATTATTTCTTGATAGTAGGATAACCATTTTTGTATTCTCATGTATATATTTCTCTATTTTGTAATATTTCTAAGTTGAATGTGCATTGATTTTAACAGGAAATCTATAAAAATTAATTTTGTATTCAAATAAAATATATCCTATTCCAGAAAATAAAAGAAATAGATAACTAAGAGAAGTTAACTAATGATGAGATATATTTATAAATTACTCAAAAATGTTTTCATTTTTAACCAATTAATATGTATTTCAAAAGAGCTTAAATTTAAATGTTAATCATTTCTAACAAATACTGTTTACAAAGTATTACTGTATAGTTTCAGCCTTTTAAAATATTATGCTACCACATAACTACAATTCTGGTTGTGCCAGACTCTATATTCAGTTAAGCCATGCATAATGGCATGACAGCCAGCAGAGATGTAAACAACAACAAGAATATGTTTACTAGGCAAACACCTTATTTAGTATTGATCAATTTTCAGTTGTCTTGTTTTTGATTTCACATTATATTTTAGGTGTGTTTGTTTACTTTGCCAATCATGTGGATACTTTCTTCTTTTTTTTCTTCCTACTTGTGTTGTACACACCTTTTTACACTCTTCTCAGTAACAGCTATTGCTTCCTGAATATTCGGTCTTTACATGTGGCACACATTCAACATTTTGAAGATAATATGCTATATTGACTTGTGTTAATTTATGACACTAACATTAGAGAAGCTAATATGGTTTGTCTTGCCTCTCCCTCTGGGTCTGTGAATGGGAGAACTTACTCTGACTTTATTTCTCTTTTGCGGTGTGAATACTTAAAAACCAGATAATTCCTATAATTGCACATAGAACCAGCTACAGAATGACTTTAGGGATATAAGTGGCTGAACTCTCTTATATTTATCTCCTGTAGCATTCCATTTAATTACTCCGTATGCACAGAAACTGAAATTCAGTGTGCCTGCCACAGAAGTATATATTAGGGCACTTACGTAATTCTACATTTCCAAGTAGATTAACAACATAAATTGATGTGATGTATCATAAATTGAAGAAATATAATTTGTGAAAAAAATTAAGAGTGGAAACGAATACTCATGCCATTTTTGTTATAGGGAATTTTTCTGTAACATTGCTGGCAGATAGAAAAACACCCAAAATATGCCTTAAGTAATATTTTCATCTTTATGATTTCTAGTGAAATCACAAGGAAATTAATTCTGAAATAGTTGGAGAAAGTAAAAAGTGCTTGAAAAATCAAAAAGAAAGGTTTTAATACGGTTTTTAAAAGGACCACAAACAGATACATATGCTATTAGGAAAATATAATTAAAAACAAAATCTCCTGCTAACCCAGAAAGTCTCTTCATAAAGAAAAAAGGGAAATAAAATGGTTTTCTCCTTGGGTAAGCATTGAACCACGATGTGTGCACATCATAGGCACTCTACTAAGAAATTTCAAAGAACAAAATAAATTTTCCTGTTTTTGTGTTAGGTCATTCCTTCATTGCTCTAAACAAAGATCTGAGACTTGGTAATATATTTTTAAAAATATAATTAATTGACTTATGGTTCTGCAGGGTGTACAAGAAGCATGGAGTCAGACATCTCCTTGGCTTCTGGAGAGACCTAAGGAAGCTTTCAATCATGGTAGAAGGCAAAGAAGGAGTAAATATATTACATGGAAAGATCAGGAGCAGAGAGACAGTGGGTGGGACGGGCCACACAGTTTTAAACAACCAGATCTCATAAGAACTTATGCAGAATCATGAGGATAGCACCAAGCCATGAGGGATCTGCCCTCATAAAACAAACACTTTTCACCAGGATCCACCTCCAGCACTGGAGATTATATTTCAACATAAAATGTGGAAGGAACATCTAAAAGATATCATTTTTATATATCCAAGTAGATATAAACATTTACATATTTTTAAGGTAAAGAATAACTAGTCCTCAAATAAGAAGTCTTGACAACACCATTTGTCACATATAATTCTTTCTAGATTCACCTGGTAATTGGGGTGGCCATATATGTTTGCTAATTGGCTTTATCTGAAGGAAGAATCATTTTCTCATATCTTTATGACAGTAGGTAGTTTTTCAAACTTGGAGGGACCCTTTCTTTCCATGTTAGGGTGCTGCTTTCCCACAGAAACTGGGAGACAGTGACTTTTAATCTTTCATAATGATTATATTTCAAACAGATAGTTCTTAGATTCTTGAGAAAGATATACTTGGATTCTAAAGCTGGCAAGAGATTACCCAAAAAAAGGTTTAGCACCCAAGGGTGTACAATCTTTTGCCTTCCCAGGGTCACCTTGGAAGAAAAATTGTCTTGAGCCACACATAAAGTATACTAACCATAGCTGATAAGCTAAAAACAAAAATGGAAGAAAATCTCATACTGTTTTACGAAAGTTTATGAATTCTGTTTGTCTGCATTCAAAGCTGGACAGGGTCTTGTGCAGCCCATGGGCTGCAGATTGGACAAGCCTGATTTAAATCAGTTTATATTAATTTAGAAGATACAGACTAGGCTTTATAATTTAAAAATATTTATAAAAATATAAATGTGCTAAGAAAAGAGGCTTGGAAAGTCTCTTGTCCTCCTGTTTTCAACAGGGAGAATTAAGCCTCTCTTTTAAAATTTGTTTTTGGCCTTACAACACAGAGGCTTGTGAGAGGCACACACACAGAGAGAGAACATATGGAAGTAGATTAAGTAAAAAGAGTAGCATGCAAGAATATAAATATGTTCATTGTTCTCTTTGGTCTTACCTTCCTCTTAAACTTTTATAAACTTCTTTGCTAAAATGCAGTAGCAACACTTAGCTAAAATCTCAGATATTTTGTACTAGTCACTTCTACTGACACTACTGCAAAGATTAAAGAGGACTTTACTGAGATTAGTACTTTGGGAACTGACTTCTATTTATTTATTGCTTTCTAGAGTGACACTTTCTAAACATCATACACTCAGCTAGATATTCCAGCGATTTTATAAGATCTATTTTATGCCATAGAAGAAATCTCAGGAAACCAGCCAGAAAGTGACTGATACGCATAGCAGTTTCACCACTTAATTTGTTCTCTAGAGGCTTGTCTATAACCTAGAGCTAAAGAAACTTTGCCGTAGACCACTTGCTTTCTGCAAGCTTTCTATATATTCCACTTCATTTTTAGTCACAAGGACGTCTCCCATAGAAATGTGTCAGTTTTACTCTGATGGCTTTTTGGTCGGTGTCTAGAAAGTGTTGAATTTATTTCTTCTCTAGATTTCCTGCCTGAGTTCTTCTATTAACAAATTAGGTTACTAGGCAATTACTCTTGATTGATTCTGTTTTTTTCCAGATTTTCCTTTTCAACTTCTGGTAGAAATTTTCAATCATAATTTGTTACGTGGTTTTTATTTTATTCAATGATACAAGACTATTTCCTTTAATATTTTCTTAGGTCTCATTGATAATATACATCTCACTAAATCATTAGAGTTCTGAATTATTTGTATCACCTTAAAATTTAAAAAAGATGATAAAATTTAAAAAAATTTTAAAAAGTTTGCAATAGAAGAAAACTATAAATAGTAGTGTCACTTTTTTTAACTTAAAAGAAGAAACTGAGGCAAAATGAATGTAAAGGGAAAATTTATGTGGTCCCAATTTGAGGATTGCAACCCAAGAAACACACTTTCAAATTGAGTAGATTTTTAAATGCAAATTGAGAAGGTATGGCAGAAACTGACTCAGTCTATTCATATGGAAATGTCATTGGTTAACAGAAATAAGCTAATAGATGATTGACTAACAGCTACCAAACTTCTCAGAATAGTCATTATTAGTTTGTGATTAACCCAGTTTCTTATATTTTTTATATAACCAAAAGGGAATTTTGGTTATATATATATACAGGAATTTTGGGGAAGTAACTGTGGCCTCAGGCCTACTCCCTTCAGTAACTATAATTTAGTTAACCTTTATTTGTTCAATTTTACTCTCAGTTTATGCTCCTTGGGAAGAAGAAGAGGATGAAGTATATTACATATTCCCTGGGCTTTATGGTTAGACTGGGCTTTAGTGTGGCACAACTCACAAGGTAAATCCCTCTCCTTTCTTTCAAAGAACGAGAAAAACCTGCATAAAGGTTATTGATGAGTCGTGGAGAGAGAAGTGAGAAGAAAATTACATTTTCAATGAATAGGAAATTTTGAGAACTAACAGACCACAAAAACTGTTAACTTTGCACATAATTAAACTTTGAACAATTAAGTAATAGGTAACACAAGTGTTTCAAAATATTGCAATATAAGAGAAAAACATTTGCATTAGATATCACTTTAAAAACATAATTTAACATGCTACAGTGTGTATTTGTAGAGATTAAGAGAAATGGTCTCAACACATATTTGTGAATATTTTAAGATAATGTAATTATGAGTCTGTCAATAAGAATATATAATCTTCAGTGGAAAATTAAATACATAATCTTTTAAACCTGAGGTTTGGTGTCCGTTTTATCCCTAATACTGATGTAATAATTTTTATCCTTCCTAAATTTCTTCATTTCTTTTTGTTTACTCTTTCAAATACCAGTAGATGGATATCATGCTACTGCTTATTTGTAGATCAGTCAAACTGAACACATTTATTTTCTTCAAAGAGAACTCCAGGAAATCCAAATAAACCCTGTGCAAAAAAATAACTACTTTCAAATATATAAAATTTACATTCTGAATATCAAGTGTCCTAAGAAAAAATGCCTGCTATTTTTTTTGATATAGTCATGAAGGTAGTTACATTGGGTTTATAGTGAAGGGATGCCATTTAGAGCTTACTTTCATATAATTTTCACACTCCATGTTATTTTTCTCATATTCTACACAAAACAAAAATAAGTAAAAGCAACAATCAAATTTAAGATCTAAGAAATTTATAAATCTTCAGCTATAGCAGCTGAATTAAAAGAAGAAATGCAATCAAAATTTTTTTCATTTTTTATAAACCTGATCAAATCTCACTGTACTTAATTTTAAGTGACTGTCTGGCTTCAGTTGATAATGAGTAAGCCATAGTCCTGAGCTTCAAAATCATTATTGATCGTTGAGAGGGTTGAATTAATCTAACTGAGTCTACTGCAGTCTGGCTCAGAAATGGTTAGAAAAGATAATAGATTTATAAACTGACAGGACTGAAAACTATAGTAAGGTCATAAAGCCTATTAAATTCTTCTTTATGCCATCTACATCAATTATATGTAAAGGTCTTAGACATTTATAATTGGGTATAAAGGAGAGACACGAAATATAACCACATTAATTTTGTATAGTTTTAAGATTTTCAAATTTCTTTTTCACACATTTTTTGAGAAATGTTTTTAGTATTGCTGGAAAATAAGGAGTGATAGCGACAGGTATGATTTACATTTTCACAGATGATAAAGAAAGAACCAGGATGTTAATTGGATAGTGCTATTTTTAACCAGTAAAATATCTCTAGAAAAAGGATTTGATAACTCAATCTTACTTGAGTAAATTTCAAGAATATAGTAATTGATTAAAAATTTATTGATACTGGTCCTTCGAATTTTAGATATAAAGTAACTTTCTCAAAAAAAACCTTTTTCTAAGCCCTAACATATTAGATCCTTTTCTTATGAGATCTTATTGCATTGCTTATTTATAGCAGATATTTATCCCAGATGTGCCTTAATATTTAATGTAATATTTGCTGTTTAATGTTGCCCCCCTAAAGTCTATAATAGTAGTGGCACTGATGTTTTAACAGCAGTTACATTCCCAGTGCCTAATACAGTGCCTGCACCAAAGATTTATTCAAAGATTTTGGTTAATGAAACATGCTTCTTTTATTAATTTTTTTGCCTACATAACTATCTTCCAGAGTATCAAGTACAAAAGATAGAGTTGGAGTTAAGCAGTTTTGCATGTTACTCTGAATTGCCATTCAGTACATACATACTTTATTGTTTCAGTTCATGTTTCAGGGACATACTGTTGTACTGGAAACATTTGAGAATTATCATTTTTATTAGCTTGAATGTTTCTCTCTCTTTTATTAATCATAAATAAGTATAGTTATGCATAAATTATCAACCATAATCATTTATGATATATCAATACCAAATGTATATATATCAATACTAAGTGTCTTGAAGTAGGCAAGCTTTGTTCTGAAAAGAATCACATGAGTGGGCAATATTAGGCAATAGGCACTGTATATCCACAGCAGTGGAGTTAACGGATTCCGTTTTGTACTCCTTTTCTGATTCCATGTGATACAGAGCTCCTACTTGATAAGCAGTAGTATTGTTTGCTTTTGTTTTCTCTGCATGATTAACTGGGGTAGTGAGATGAACCTTAGTGGGAAGTGATTGGGTAACTTTCCACAGAACTGTTAGAAAAGGTATGGGAAGAAAAGGATTGAGATAACTTTATTTAGATGTTAAATTTTCTGGAATGTCTCTGATCAATTCCTATATTCTTGGTTATAAAATGCATTTTAATATTTTGTACTATATAGATTTCTTCATAATTTAAATGCAATCTTTAGATAAATGAATAGAAATCAAATTTAAAGCAATATTATTTTACTGATAAATAATTTTAATGCATTTAACTGGCACACTAATTTCCTTTAAAGTTACCCCAAATAAGAGACCAGTAAACTTGTAAACAAGTTTGCCAAAAACCAGACATAGTCATATATTTCACTAATATTTCATTTCATGAAAATTGCTTCTTTTTTTCACCTGTTTTTCAATATAATTCTGAATCTCTTTACCTTTCTCGCTCTCTCTCTCTTTCTATCATCTAAATTTGATCCTGATGTGTCTATTTTACTGGTATAGAATAGTCACATCATCATTAGTTTCATAAAACTAAAAAACTGAATCTTTTTAGAAAAGATGGTGGATAATGTTATAGACCACTACATTTTGGCAGTTCTTATTATATTTTCCTTTACCAATTAAATAATCAGTACAGTAAGTAAATCTTTGGACCTAAGTATCAAGTAAGGAAAGCAGTCATTACCAGTAGAGGAAAACTGAACTTTGGTATTTTGATTGCACTAAGATTAATTTTGATCCCGCACTTGCATCATTTAAGACTAATTTAAAAAAATAGAACAATCATGTTGGGAGTGCAGAAACATTAAGAAAGTACATACTACTAAAAACATAATTTTGGCAAGATTATTACATTATAAATAATATATCTCAGGACTCCTACATATGTTATTCAATAATATGCAGATGGCAATCTATTATAAAAGGGTTTTTAGACTTGAGGAGCCACAAATTAGGCTATCTAATGAAATAAATTTCTAAGTCTATTACATATGGACAAAAAACAGCAAAGAAACTATTTGAAACAATAAAGTAAGTTAATATTTAAAACAATATTGGTATTAAATATAACTTTATAGTAATCACATGATTTCAAAGCAATTAAGAGGTTTTATACAAACTGAAATAAAGCCTATTATTTTGGCAATATTTTGCTTATTTTAAAAAGAAATAATGTGTTTCTCCGAAATCTGCATAGTAGAAAATTAAATCCTTCATAAAACATGGAAAAAACAACATATTAAAGTTTGATTACAAATTATAAGAGAGACTGACATAAAAATATTAAATCATAGTTTAACTGGATAATAGGTAAATAAATTCAGGCTTTAAAATCTGCAGTTAAAAATTTTAATAAAACCCATGAAGTTGTTAACTAGAAAAAAAAAAAAGACAATACTGAATTTAAGGCAGTTTTTAGATAAGTAGGCTAGAGGATAGAAAACAGCAGGCAGAAGGCTTCAGAGTTTCTTTGAATGTGTGGCAAATAACTACTAAGTGTAACTGTGGATTCTAAACTAACCACTATCTTCTGAGGGCAAAGATATATTTGTACTTTTTAGAATCCTAGGACACATTCAGATCCAAACTGTAAACATGTATTTCTTAGCCTTGTTATTTACCTTCAATAACTCTAATGAGCATATAAATGGTATATCAAAATTTTCTCAAATACCTTTTTTTCCCTAGGTATTTCTTTTTGATTGTGGTAACAATACATCACATAAAGTTTACCAACTTAATCTTTTTTAAATGTATGCACTAGTGTTAACTATATGCACATCATTGTGTAACACATCTCTACATCTTTTTTATTTAGCAATACTGAAACTCTATACGAGCAATTCGCTTCCCCCCGCACCCACCTACTATCTTCTCACCTCTGGCAATCATCATCCTACTTTCTGTTTCTAATATTTTCTCATATAAGTGGAATCATACAGTATTTATCTTTCCATGACAGCCTTATTTCACTCTACATAAGGTCCTCAAGTTTCATTCATAGTGCAGGATAAGACAGTATTTCCTCAATAGAATTTAGAATGCCATATTTACATTGATGTGTTTGTTTAAAAGTTATTTCAGCAATCTAGAAGAAATTTTTTACCTCTTAAAAATAAAGAAAACTGCTTGTAAAAGATACTTATAGAGATCTTCCATTATATAGAGCTGATAATAATCATTTAAGTATAACTTTATTATATACATTTTAATTTTATAATATTTTTGCATAACTGAGTGCAATGAGTTACTTCACTTGTTTTAACGGTGTCATAACACAACATTCTACAAGTTCACTGTTTCACATGAGTATTAACTCATGTTGTATGCATAGATATAGCAGATGCTTTCAAACTTTTACTTGATTGCAAGTCACATGTATTATAATGATGTATTTACTTGTGTAAAAAACAGTAATTTCTTCTCTATTAAGGAAAATATTTACAGGAAATGTTTACATTATGCAAAAGTGATGTCTGGTAAGTGCATATTGTAATATTTATAAATAAATGAATTTAAAAATATCTTCTCTGCCTACAATTGTATATAGTTCACAAAATTTGTAGAGAGTTCATGGTTGATCATCTATAGTTAAGAAAAGAGTGATCTCAAACTAATATTTAAGTTTTCAGTCATGGTGGATAAAGACACAAACAAAGGAGTGTACTAATTTTTAAAGAGGATATTGTTAGTTTGAAAAATCTTGGGTTTGGGGGACCTTTGTGCCATCCAAGCAGAAATGGTGGGTTAAGTTATCTATTTGAACCTAGAATTTAGGAAAATCTGTGCTTAGAGATATTGATTTGGGGGTTATCAACATACAAGGGAAACCTATAGAATGAGGAGAATAGAGAATCCATTTGTGTACAGAGTGAAACTACTCCTTAATCACTGTTAATCTGTAATGTAGTAAATTGATCCAGGAATAATTAAGAACTAACTATATATATTTAAAAAGAGCAATTGAATTGAAAGTTCTGCTAAATTTCTGTAAACCCTCTATAGAAGCTAGCTTGAATAAAATTTTCTCTTACAGAATGATCTGAAAGTAATATTTAGGCAAAACTTCCACAATGGTTATCTTTCTAAGTACGGTCTTAGCTGAAAATATTTTTGTATCTTTGCACTATGTACAGAGCTTAATATATGTGCTTGATATATTCTATATAGATGTCATTCAAATATTATTTATATCACCGTATTATAAGTACTTATTTACTTATTCTTTGTCTGCCTTTACAAATTGTGAAATATTTGACTACAGGATATTAGTATTATTCCTCAATCTGGTTCTCAGGGGCAACTTCCTTGGCTTTATTTACAGCAGTCAATTCATTTGCAGCCCTGAAAATAAATGAAGTTGTGACTGACATTCAACAAATGTTTACCAAGTTAAAAACTGCCTTAAAAATAAAATCCTTTAATATTATTTGGCAGCACTATTTGGCAGGATTGCTACTACTATTGGCATGACTATTATTTCCCCACCACCACCTCACTGCTTATGTTTCTGGTCTCCTCACTTATGAGCAACCATGTATTCTCCATGTGATCAGTCAGTTCTATTGTGAAAACTCTTTCTGATTGTCCAGGGCTACAGATGGAGTTCAGTCAATCATTCAGAATAGGGGTGTAGTTGTTTGTTGTTGTTTCTTTGTGTTTGAATTGAGATACATCTAGGTCCAGAGAAATGACATAATTTAATGTGACTGTCTCTCACACACTTGGAGATTTTAATTCCTTTGTCTATGTTTATTCTAGTTTTTCCAGTTTGAAAACAGTGTCTTTGACTGAAAATATATTAATAAAAGCAAGTTTGAAAATGACTAGTTTTGCTCTTTCTGTATTATCTTTATGTGAGATAACACCTAATCCAGAAATGGTGCTAAATTTTCTAGTTATTGTTTTTCTTATGTTCTTAAAGTTAATGCTGTTGTTTAATTTGTCCTTGGCTATGCATCATAAATGCTATCTTATATACATATTTTTAAAAACTCCGCTTAGAGAATAAGATTTGCTGCCATATTACTTGCTTTTGGTTCTTTGTTATTCTTTGTTCCAATTTTATTTGTTTTGTTTGGTTGATTATTCATTTCAGTAATAATATTGACTGAATTAAAGTTAGTATCACTACAGTTCTGGTATCTTGAGGCCTAATAGTATTTCAAGACACTGCCAACGTCTGAATCTAAGGCTGGTATTTTTGCATAATTCACCAGAGTAAAAGTTTAAAATGTGCACTTTTTAAAGCACGTACTCTACTTTCTCATTTTGGATGATACACAGCATACTGCTTGTTAGAAAAGGTTATTTATAAGATTTTTAGACACCTGCAATGCAATCTGCTTGAGGATTATTACAATAGCCTGATTTAAATATCAATTTTGTCAGTTTGAAGAATTAGATTTCTACAGTATATCAAAATTGACTTCTGGTTCTTAATAAGATGACAAAATAATGTGGGCTGCTGACTCCCTCTCTCAATTGTAACCCTAGAGATGCTTTAGGAGGGAGACTAACAGAGTTGAGATACTCAAGTAAATTATTTTTTTTAATTGTAAGAGAAAAGAATCTGCATGGGTCTCAGAAATGACAGCCCAGACCAGTCAAGGGGGGAAGCGAGATAATGGGTAGGGAAGAATCTTCTGTTGTATAAGGTCTTGACCTTCACATTGGACTAAGTCCCTCATTTCTCACCCTGTCATCACTGAAAAAGCAGAATAATAGAATTGCCAACCTTCTGACAGCTGGATATAGTGGGAATGCTAATCCTATTCTCCCGATGATCCCGTAACCAAAAGCACAACATTAAGCCAGTCCTTGACCATCCTCCCTGAGCCCATCAACATGGAATGATACAACCAAAAGATGCAGCTGGGCTAGAACAGGGAGCTCTCAACTAGGCAGAATTCCCTAAGGGGGCTAAAGGAGTATGGTATATTTCCAGATGGGACCAGATAAGAGAAGCTATCAGAACAGGGCTATATCCTGGCTGTACCCTCTCACCACACAAGATATTACCTGGGTAATAAATTAATATCAGAAAACAGAGTTCAAGAAAGAAATGCCATTAGAAAAAATTAAGGGTTTTATACAGCAAAGGAAATATCTGCTTAATAAAATACAATGACTATGAACATATATTGAGAAGAGCAATATAGATCATCAAATGTCATTGTAGGTTTTATCACTTGTTTCTCAAAGAATGATTGGTTTGAAAGAAAAAAAAACTGATGAATCTGTTGAAGATGTAAATGAATTAATGATTATCTAGAATTAGTAAGTCTATGTTTGTTGTTGTTGTTGTTGTTGCTCTGTCTTCCAGGCTAGAGGCACAGTCTCAGCTCCCTGCAAACTTCACCTCCTGGGTTCAAGTGATTCTCCTGCCTCAGCCTCCTGAGTGGCTGAGATTACAGGCACCTGCTACCACACCTGGCTAATTTTTATAGTTTTAGTAGAGATGGGGTTTCACCATCTTGTCCAGGCTGGTCTCACACCTCTGACCTTGTGATCCACCTGCCTCAGCCTCCCAAAGTGCTGGTATTATAGGTGTAAGCCACAACACCTGGCCAGTAAGTCTATATTTACAACAGAGGATATTTATGCTTATTGAGCACACTTGTAACATGACAATATTTAGTGAATATCAGATCACAATGGTACTCAAAATAAAGTTCTAAAAATATACAAGGTTTTATGACAAACTATGAGAACACTAGATGTCAATAATAATAATAAATTAAAAACAATACAATACTATGTATCTATAGAAAAAATAAAATAAAATGTATAGAACAACTCTTGGTTTAAAGTGAAAAACCAGAAAGTTGTAATAATCTCTGATGATGGTTTGTATTTCTGTGGAATCTGTGGTGATATCCTCTTTATCGTTTTTTATTGCATCTATTTGATTATTCTCTCTTTTCTTTTTTATTAATCTAGCTAATGGTCTATTTTGTTGATCTTTTTGAAAAACCAGCTCCTGGATTTATTGATTTTTTGAAGGGTTTTTTGTGTCTCTATCTCCTTCAGTTCTGCTCTGAT
>CAUYLZ010090708.1:0-67603 GCA_963573645.1 Pithecia hirsuta | reverse complement strand
ACAGCTGCCGGTGTAGCCAGCCCTGCACAGTGATGTAATTGTCGTGGGATACAGGAAGATGGGAGAGGAAAGAAGAGCTTGGGGGTCTGCTTCTCTTGTTACATCTTATGTTTAAATCTTTAATCCATCTGGAGTTAATTTTTGTATAAGGTGTAAGGAAGGGGTCCAATTTCAGCTTTCTGCATATGGCTAGCCAGTTTTCCCAATACCATTTGTTAAATAGGGAATCCTTTCCCCATTGCCTGTTTTTGTCAGGTTTGTCAGAGATCAGATAGTTGTAGATGTGTGATGTTACTTCCGAGGCCATTGGGCTACTTCTCTGTTTTGGTACCAACACCACGCTACCTTGTTTACTGTAGCCTTGTAGTATAGTTTGAAGTCAGGTAGCATGATGCCTCCACTTTGGTTTTTGTTTTTTTTTGCTTAGGATTGTCTTGGCTATGCAGGCTCTTTTTTTGTTTCCATATGAAGTTTGGGTACAGGCTCTTTTTTGTTTCCATATTAAGTTTAAGGTTCTTTTTCCAGTTCTGTGAATGTCAATGGTAGCTTGATGGGATAGCATTGAATCCATAAATTACTTTGGGCAGTATGGCCATTTTCACAATATTCTTCCTAGCCATGAGCATGGAATGTTTTTCCATCTGTTTGTGTCCTCTCTTATTTCTTTGAGCAGTGCTTTGTACTTCTCCTTGAAGAGGTCCTTTCCATCCTTTTTTAGTTTTATTCCTAGGTATTTTATTCTTTTTGCTGATTTTTAGGGTCTTCTTTGGATGCAAGGTTTAGTTTTCTTGAGTCATTTAGACATTGTTTAAAAAAGCATGATGTGTGCCCTCCAAATATGATGCTATTTACTTACCTTTAGTATTTGCTTGAATATGTTGTCATGTTGGTATTTATTTCTATGAAATATGTATAAGCCTGAAATAAATATATATATATATAATATAAAAATATTTCCTTATTCAAGGTGTAATAGTTTCCTGGGACTGCCATAATAAATACTTCAGACTGCATGGCTTACAGTAGAAATGTATTTCCTCAAGTTCTGGACCCTAGAAGTACAAGAGCAAGATATCAGCAGGTTTGGTTTCTCGTGAGGTTGCTCTCCTTGTCTTGCAAATGTCCACCTTGTCTCATTTGACCTCACACTCTTACCATGGGTCTATTTGTTGTCTATGTGCTAAACACCTCTTCTCATAAGGATACCAGTAAGACTGGATTAAGGAATAACCATATGCCCTCATTTACCTTAATTACTTGTTTAAAGACTGTTCCTCCAAATACTGTCACATCCTCAGATATTGGTGGTTAACACTTCATACAAATCTTGGAAATAAAAAATTTATTTTATGAGAGATGGTAATGCCTATCTCAGCACCACATCAATTCATTGAACATAAATAATGAAAATAAAATGTTATTGGTTTAAATTAGAGCTATAACATCCACTAAGTGATGCTCAACAGAAGTGAGAACCCTCAACTGCTCTGCCCTAATGGGTGTAAAACTTACATGATGACACCACAAATATTTATTTAATATATATATTTAATAAAAATATATTAATTAAATAAGAGAACATTTAGGAAGTTTGCTGTGACTACGGAAACCTTCTGGAGGAAATAAATCTCAGGAGCTAAAAGACAAAATGCGTATAGATGAACGGGAAAGAAAAGGAAAGGACATTTCAGGAGAACAAAATGATGTAACCAATGACATACATATAGACAAAGGGCATGGTATGATGAAGATACAGTGAATAAATCAGTCTGGCTAGAGTAGAAGGTCACTGAAGGTATTCTGCAGTGGAAGACTATATTAAGAAGCTTAAAGTGGCAAGGAAGTGATGAATAGATTGCAGAGGGAGAGACTAGAGACCAATTAGAATATTAATGCAAAAGTCAGACAAAGTGATATTGAACTCAGATGATGGTGTGGTGACTTAGAAGATGGTAAAGATGCAAGAGTTATTATGAAAGAAGTGGTAAATCAGCAATTGTTTTTGTTTTTGAGTATTAGGATTGCATGAGAACTTTCAGAACATTAATTTTGAAATGAATCTCCTTTTTTGGAAGGAAGAGAGTGAATTCCTTTTTTAAACATATGAAAGGGCCACAGATCGTCTGAGTAGAAATATCCAGTGTGCTGTTAGAAAATGGAAATGTAGCATAGGAAGAAATATAAAATGGAGATGTATTTGTATAGGTGAAGAGTCCCATTTGTTAAGAGTTGAGTGGGTAAGAGCTTATGGAAAATGTGATTGTTAGAGATGTAATATCAGACATTTATAACAAATTTAAGATCTCGAAACTATCCTAATATTATTGGAAAACAAGATCCTGAATGTAATTCTACAGGTACAGGAATAAAGACATAAAAATGACCAGTGAAATCAAAGAAGTCAAGAGTTGCAAATGCTCATTAATATAATACTGAAATTATCAACATGCTGGTTACAAATATCAAAGCCAGACCCTATATTCAACTTATCAATCTCTAAGAAAATCAATCTCTAAGAAAATAGAGATTGATCCTGATAGCGAGTCAGGTAAAAGCAGCACTGTGTTAAAAAAAAAAAAAAAAATCTCAACTAATATAGTTTTCTATTGATGAGTTACAAGTGGCCAGTTTTACTCTGTATTCTCACATTCTAACAGTAGTGATATTTGTGAGATTATGATAACATACTTACTTTTAAAAATTATTAATTGTAAGAATGTTGGTATTTTATCTTCCTATCTAGATTATAATCCTCTTTTGAGAAAGATCTTCATTATATTTCTCTAAAGAAACTACTGCAAATTTTGGCACATAACACTTTAAGCATGAATTTCCATAAATTTTAAATACTTGAAGACTATAACTAAGGCAATAGTTAATTTAACCTGATGTGTGAGCATGAACGTACACATATATGTATACATAGTTAAATATAAGTCTTTAGAATAATAGAATATTAGATAAAGGAGACAGCAAAGAGGTTATCTAAGCAGCTTTTATTTTTCGCATAATTTAGCTAAGTCATAGAAATTTAAATATAATGTTTAAATGAATTAATATAATAAAGCCACTAGAATAATGCATGGCATGTAAGACCTGTTCAGTATATATATATTGGCTATAGTTTATATTTTAAATTATTATCACATTCACACTCCCTTATACACAAATCTATGAGAAAAAATACCTGTAGAAAAAGCTCTTTAACTATCAAACAGTCATAAATATTTTGGCCAAGTGTGATGGCTCATGCCTGTAATCCTACCACTTTGGGAGGCTGAGGCAGGAGGATTATTTGAGCCCAGGAATTCAAGACCATCATGGGCAATATAATGACCTAATTTTTTGTAGGGACAAAAAATAAATTAAAAAAAAAAGTTAGCCAGGCACTGCTGTATGTTCCTGTAGTCCCAGCTACTTGGGAGGCTGATCAGGAGGATCGCTTCAGCCTGAGAGATAGAGGTGGTATGACTACACCATGGCACTTCAGCCTGGACAAACAGAGTGAGACCCTGTCTCAAAATAAAATAAATTTAAAAGGAAATACATAAATGAATACATATTTTGATAAAATTGTGTATTTATAAGAACACTTTTAGTATTAGCAACAAATTGAAACAATTTTGAAAATTCTAGTTCATGAAAATAGCAGTCTATTTTCTAAGTCAGCATAAAGAATGTGCGTGTATCATATGCTATAAAGTTGAGCAAATATCAAGAAATGTGATTATCATTATTTTTACTATGGTCTTCATGAGTAGCATTATTTAGACGTATATTTGAGATTCATGTGCCATTGGATAATTTCTGTTTGATTTATGCCAGCATGTTTTTTATAATTTGCCACCCACAAAAGCAATGACTTCCTAAGTATCCTGCATGATAGAAGGAACCAAATGTAGTGCCTGGAAAAGTGAGAGCTTATGAGGAAATATACTTGCACCTAAGAGATTGTGCTTAAAGAAATAGCTGATCCTAATCTGTTAGGATCTGAGGCCTGGATTACTCTGCACAGCCCTCAATGGCAAGGAGAGTTGATTTCAAGCAGCTGCCTCGTTTTTCTCACTAGGTGGGTTCCTATTCTTCAGCTTTACTCAGTGTACTCACAGTAGTCCAGTTATAGTATAAAAACAAATTGGACATGCCATTTTGTAGTCTACTATAGATTTTTATCCTCAAATAAGCAAATTTACATCAGGAAAATATGACAAATTTACTGAGTTATTGGATGACTGAAACTTAAAAGCCCAATATTCCATTTTGTCATGAATATTCATATTAATCCTAGTATTCAAATATTCAAAGATTTCAGTAGGAAGATTATTTGAAATTTTATGCTAAACTTAAGTTGGTACAAGTATCTCTTTTAGGGGATGGTATCATTGGATAACATCATATAACTCTTATCTTACTGTTAGTAAACAAGCTGAACTGCATGGGAACTTGCCAGATGCCTTTTTTGACCTGTTGCCAACCTTCAATGAAAACAAGAAGGTTTTGTAAGAGGTCTAGTTCTGTTGAAACCCATTTTATGCCGCACTGCTAAGGACAGTACACTTAATGAAGGATAGCTTGGTTATGGTTTCCAAAGTCAGTTGATAAACATTAGTTCATATAAGAGGTCATCTGCAATATGCTGCTGATCTTGATCCTGATGCATAGATATAAAATGACACATTTGGCTGAGCACCAGGTTAGCTACCAGCTGGCATCAGGGAATGCTACTACAGTCAAATGCAACTATTAATGGCTGCAGCATTTAGCTTTCCTATTTTATAGATCATAGAAATGAAACAGGAAATAAGCAAGAGGAAAAGCAGTTCTTTATAACACCTTGCTACACATTGTGAATGTCCACTTTAATGTGCACAGGGAGATGAAATCTATTTCACCCATGTCCTACAGCTCACTATGCACTAGATGGACCCTTCACCCAAACTTTAAAAATCGGCTCTACTCACCATTAGAGTGTAAGTCCTTTGGATCACAAAGAAATATAGCATTTGTTTGCATATGTACAGAAACCACTCTATTCCTGAACAGAAATGAACTTTGGTTTCTTTTAGGAAAAATCATTCTTCCTAAAGATGATTCTTTCTAAAGATGATACTTCCTAACAGAGAGTAAAAAAATCATTTTACGATCTTGACTAGAGTATATTCAGGGGTAGGGAGTAAGCAATGGCAGCTTTTAAATTTTTCTGAATATGAAATCCATATCTTCATTTTATGAAGTTTCTTCCTTACACTAATTTAATAATAATGGACTTTCAATATTAAGACAATGTCACCAAAAATGAGGTAACAGACATAGCCATTGGACGGGCATTGACATGAAGAGCCTTAATAAGTCCTTTCCTTTTGCTTTCACAGAATTTTAAAAAGCAGTTTTCAAAGTACCATGTCTTTTAGCCTTATAACTCTGTGAAGTGTTACTATACCCAATTACACAAATGACAACTGAGCCTCAGAAAGGTTACATGTAGGTAGCAGGTGGCAGAACCAAGCCAGGAAATCGGCATCCCCTGGACCACAGCATCCTCTTACCCCTCCCCATATTTCTCCACTGGGCAGGATGGGAGTTGAAAGAGTATAATTGCAAAATTGGAAATTAGATGCTGGATGTTATAACAAGATAATCTGAAGCTGGGGGATAGAATGAATTATATAACTTCTAGAAGAAAGTGAATCATTAATAGTTAGAGAACCAAAGAATTTATTTGAATAAAAGCACCAAGATAATACTAAATAACATAACAGGGTCTAGATAAATAAAGAAATTGACATTATTTCAATGACATTAATACCTGAGACTGACATATTTATATGCACATATTTCTTTATTTTTATTTAAAAGATTGACCTCCTGAGGAATTTCTCCAAAGCCCTCCAATCAAAGATTTACATCACAATTAATGTAATGTGTTTATCTTATGTGAAACTTCATAAACAACAGATAGAGGAAAATATATGTTTTGAGGGGTGGATTGTTTAGTGCTATAATTATTTGCTTTGTACCCTAGTCTTAGAGTTCATAAATGCCTCTAAATGTAGCTTTCATGGAACAGGCAAACAAAGCATAGCATCCCCAGTGAGCAATTCCCCGTATTTTCTCATCAAATCTTGTGCAAAATGCCATGTAGAGGGATTTTGCACATTTTTGCCACAATAGATCTGATAGGACATTCCAGCTTCTATCCAATCACTGGACAACAGACTTTGGAGCTGATGGTAAGAGAAACATAAAATGTAATTAAAACAGATTGTTGTCCTCAGAATGATTTCATTTAACTCAAACTTATTTTTATTTAGCAAACATTCTTATGCTTGTGATTTCTGGTGAGACTATGAGCTCCTTACTGGTATAGTCCAATTAAAAGTATTTTCTAATTTTTTAGTCAGAATGTAATTGTCTAAGTTTTTAAGCATGTATCATATGCTGCAAACTTACATAAGCATTTTACATCTACTTTCCCGATTAATTCTTTTTAAAATTTTATTTTTTCATACGTTATTGAGGTATAGGTGATATTTGGTCACATGATAAGTTCTTTAGTGGTTATTTGTGAGAATCTGGTGTACCCATCACCCAAGCAATATACACTGCACCATATTTGTAGTCTTTTACCCTCGACCACCTCCCATTCATCCCTGCAAGTCCTCAAAGTCCATTGTATCATTCTTATGCCTTTGCATCCTCATAGCTTACCTCCTGCATATCAGTGATAATAAACAATGTTTGGTTTTCCATTTCTGAGTTACTTCATTTAGAATAATAGTCTCTATTCTCATCCAAGTCATTGCAAATGCTGTTAATTCATTCCTTTTTACAGCTGAGTAGTATTCCATCCATATTCCATATATATATGATGGAATACTTTATCCTAATTTTTAATTCAGATGAAACAACTGAAGTCCCTCTCTCTGTGACTTTGAGGGTAGAGATGCACTTCTGAATTTTTGGCTCTTGATATGGGCTGAAATAGGTCTCCCCTACATTCATATTTTGAAGTCCTAATGCCCAGTACCTCCAAATGTGACTGGATTGGAGATAGGGTCTTTAAAGGGATGATTAAATTAAAATGAGGCTATTAGGGTAGGCCCTAATCTACTCTGACTGGTATTTTTATAAGAAGAGGAAATTGAACCAACAAAAAGACATCAGGCATATATGTGCACAGAGGGCTGGGTATGGAAAAGGCAGCAAGAGGGCGGCTATCTGCAAGCCAGGGATGGAGACCTGAAACAGATCCTTCCCTGCGGACCCTGAGAGGAAATTATCCCTGCCAGCACCTTGACCTTGGACTTTTAACATTCAGGACTGTCAGAAAATAAATTTTTGTTGTTTAAGCTGGCCAGTCTATGGTACTTTGTTATGGCAGCCCTAGTTAACTAACATAGTTCTCCAGCACCCAATACAATGTCTGGTAAGTTGTTGCTGTTTTATTGCTATTGATGAATGAATTTATTCATTCAGGAAACTGCGTCTTCTTGTTCCAATGCAAAACATCTGAACAAAATCCTGTATAGCTTCCCTTTTCTTTCTCTCTTGCCCCAGGACAACCTGATTGAGTTTAAGAAGTAGTTGGGAGCAGAACATGTACATCTGGGTATGGATATTGACAACTGTTCTTTGCATTTACATTTCAGATTTCTCAGAAAAATTTTATTTACAGATATTATTTTCCCCTGAAGTGTTTTTGGTCTGATAACCACATCAGAAAAAAATACAGAGATTGTAAAAACAAATGAAAACATAAAAGCATAATAATTTTTTCCCCTCTGTGGTTTTGTTTTTCTGTTTTGTGTCTCAGAACTTGGAAAGGGCTTTGGGATTTAAAAAAAAAAAAAAAAAAAAAAAAAAGAGCTGTGGCTGTTTAATGTGTTTCGCAGAAAAAATAGTTTTGGTCTTCACCTTTAGGTTCCAGGGTTTGCTCCCAGGAGAAAGCATTTTGCATCCTATAATCTCTTGATGTAATAATTATAACTAATTATTCTACTCACTAAAGAAAACCAACAGCTTAATATTTAAAATGATGACTTAAAATTTATATTTTGTGGACCACATTGATCTTTGAGACAAACTGGTGAAGGTTTTATAAATCTGCAAAACATTATTATCCAATTATATTTTATTGTGAGCATGATTATTTCTGACAATTGTGACAGAAAGAACAAAGGCTAGGCATGAACAAGCAATTGCATTCCTTTTTTAGGAGTTTGACTACCAATGCTACATACAGTGTTTTAAGATCTTATATTCTTTCTGCAAAGATTTCCATATATCAGAGAAAAAGAGCTGCTCTATTTCATGTTCAGGAAAGTCAAAGCTCAAATTCAGATAAAAATGAAGTTAAGTACTAAATTCTCCCTTAGAATAATGGGTGGATTGTACTATTTGCAATTATCATATCAAGCCTCTCGTTAGAATATAAGTCTTCACCACATAGTGCATTGTCAAAACACTTATGCCTTTGTCATTATCTACTTTATTGAAAGATAATGGTCCTATATGGCATGGTCTAGCACAAGACGGTATTATTGGGAATGTATAAAATAATCTAGAGTGTTAGAATTTAATAAATTCTAACATAATTATTATAATGATTATATTACCTAATTAAAACTGTTTCCATTTTTATTGATAAAGAATTAAACATAAGAAAGGAATTAAGTTTTACTAAATGTACTCAGTGAAGATTTTGGTAGAACAGAAAATTCACCTCATGAGCCAGTGTTAGGAAACATTTTTGTTCCTCTTAAAACCTCTTGCGCTTCAATAGTTATAATTACTATTGAAAGTCCTTGAGGAACTCTTTCAACAGTTGCACAATTACAATTTGCAGATTTAGCTTTGAGTGTGAACTATGAGTCTATTAACTTTCATTGATTCTGTTTTTGCAGTATGTAGCTTTTCCTGTTTCACTACAACCACGTTGGTTCAGATATCTGTGTTCTTCCTGAGTTGCTATAAAAATCTTCATCTTTCTAACTCTGTTGTATTTGAGTAACAGATGCTTCGGAAAGATACCAGATTGTTCTTACAAAAATATTATTATCATTAAAAAATATAAACTCATTCCACAGTGGGAAAAGTTTAATATATAGCTTCATAGCAAAATGGAACCATATTTTCTTCAACCCAGTCTATTCACTTATCTTTTCCATGAACAATTGCTCTCATAATTACTTTCTATAGCTACAGACTACAAAAATGTTTACTAAAGGAACTAATTATGTTTTATGAAACCTCATAGTAGTTGAGAGGAAAACACTCTTACTGGGTACCTGTGGCATTCAAAACTCTCCCCTAAGTGATTATTAACTACTCTAATTGTGTTACGTTTCCCCAGATCGCTAGTTGAGTATATGCCAACACCGCCACATTTTATCCCATCTAAATGTGAACAAATAGGTTTCCCTTAAAGTAATCAGAGCAAGTTGGATGTTTTAAACAAAACTGCATTGGTAAGTTTAGAATAAATACAAAATACAAAAACCAAATTACACATAGGAAAAAGAGTATGTGTCCAAATTAAAATTAAGGTAGGAACTTTCTGGGCTTAGAGCCATTTTGCTTAGCAATGTCTCGTCTGTTTTTAATTCTAGACTCAGGTCTTCAAATAAGATGAAGAAGCTGTAGGGTTGTACTCTTCCTCTTATCAATGACAGTCTCAATGTCTTCAGATCCCAATTTGTAGGCTTGTATAATATGTGTGAAGTCACAGGTTATTCTCTCCAAAATCATGAATTGAACTACCTTTCAGCTTCCCTGGCCCTGTCAGTGTACTCAGCTGTAGGCTCTGTCTTCTGAGTAAGAAATAAAATGTTTATACATGGCCTCAACACTTAGGGGTAAATAGCAGAAGTCCTAATTTGGGGTTCCTCCTTGTATTCATGCCCTTTCATGGATAGCTTTGCAATTTCCCACCTGTAAGTCTGATTCTAGGCTCTGACTGGAGGCTTGCATTGGAACGTTAGCAAACGTGATACAATCAGAAGACAAAAGTACATATAAAATTGAGCTTGCTGTCTCTCTTGCACCCCTGTTATCTCTGTGAAAACTTTTCTGGGCTGGCCTTCTAGAAGATGAGAGACACATATCTAGTTACTCTATTTGCCCTAGCTGACCTTGAGATATTTGAATGAGTTCATCTAAGGTCAGCAGAGTTTCCTATCTGATTGGCCTAGTGTGTGCTATCCATGCTGATATTGTGTGCTATACTGAGTTTTATAATGGTTACACAATATTACTGTGCAAGAAATAGCTCATATGATCCCCTCCCACTTTTAGATTTCAAATCGGTTAGTAATAATTCTTTAGACTTATATGTTAAAACAGAGGTGTCCAATCTTTTGGCTTCCCTAGGCTACATTGGAAGAATTGTCTTGGGCCACATATAAAACACAATAACACTAACAATAGCTGATGAGCTAAAAAAATGCAAAAAGTCTCAATGGTTTATGAAAGTTTAAGAATTTGTGTTGGATGACATTCAAAGCCATCCTGAGCTGTATGTGGCCCATGGGTCATGGGTTGGACAAGGGTTAAAAGCTACACAATGATCAGATGTACAGATTAGCTAAATTTGAGGCTTTTGTGGAAAGTAAAGATCAAGAGCAAGACTTACATTTTGTAAGTTAAAAGATATAAAGTAAAAACTGCTTTGTCAAGCAGTTAACATTTTTAATGGCTAATTTTGCTCCAAGAATTAGGAGAAACTAAAAGGAGATTCCATTTAAAGAAAGAATTTTCCTGAGTGATCAAGACACAAAGCACTTCATATTATAGTGGAAGAAAGCTATGAGGTAAATTACACATAGTCCCTACCCTCTAAGAATTAACAGTCAGATGAATTTCAAATGTACATGAAATTCATTTTCAAGATCTTCAGCTGTTTATGCTTCTTTCGATCCTCACTGCTACTGCCTTGGTTTAGGATTCCATCATCTTATATGTTAAAAGTAAAAACAGCCTCTCCCAATCCATTCTTCACTGTGCCAGAGTGATCTTCATAAACCATAAATCTGACTAGTCAGATTCTTGGCACCAACTGGAGATGGACAGCTGCCGCATTATAGCCTCAATCAGGGGTATTTTCAAAAGAAAATGATGAGATGAAAAGAAACCCTCTCAGAGGCATAACTTCTAATGGTATGTTTTATTATCCTCTGTCTTCACTGAGAAGTGTTTATATATATATAAATCTGAGCTAGTTTAAGGGCAAAGGCTAATGGTTTGTTTAGATGGTCAAAAGTTTGAAAAGAACAGATTTGAAAGGTTGACAACAAGGAGGTCCAGGAAAGAGAGATGCAGATGACCTCTTGAAATGCACAGAAAGCATGGAAGTATTTTTGACCAGTGGTCCCTAAAGAGAACTATTTGTATGCGGAAGAGATTCTTGATAATCAGTAGGACATGATTATGTGCATGCAGGTATCATTCTCTTTCTTAGGCATCATGATGGCAGAACATGAGAACTAGACATGGTTTTAAACCTGTAATTTTCCTACAAAGGCTGACCTCGCTACCGCCAAGTGCCTAATCAAAACCAATGAGTTAAGTCCCTGAAAGGTACCATTTCTTTATTAGGCAGACACCTGGTAACAGGTTGATTGTATTAGACCCCTCAATCTAACCTCTTGGACCTGTGCGTTCTGCATTTGGATTGCATGTCCCTGTTTGAAATCTTCTGCCAGCACTGACATCTGTGTACTTACACAATGCCTGACTTGCTGTCATGTCATGCTATCACTCAGAATATGGCTTCTGACCCAGGCACACATGTCCAATAGTAAAAGAAAATGGAAAATTATGACAATCGAAAGAAAAGAAGGGCTACCATAATGGTAAATTTTATGTGTCAACTTGCCTTCATTGAGAGATTTCCAGATGGCTGTTAAAACATTATTTCTGGGGATATCTGAGAGGGTATTTCCAGAAGAGATTAGCATTTGAATCAGTAGACTGAGTAAAGAAGATCCACACTTAGCAATATGGGCAGGTATCATCCAATTCCTAGAGGGCTTCAGTGGAACGAAAAGGTTGGGGAAGTGCAAAGTTGCTCTCTTATCTGAAGCTGAGGCATTCATCCTCTCCTGCCATTGGACATCAGAGCTCCAGCTTCTTGGGCCTTTTGATTCTGAGGCTTCTTCTATCAGTGCTACTCCACATTCTCATTCTCAGGTCTTTGGCCTTGGGTGCTCAGGCCTGCAGACTCAAGACTGAATTATGACTCCACTAACTTTATTTTTTGGTTCTCCAGCATGCAGAAACCACATAATGAAACTTTCTGGCCTCTGTAATCACATGAGCCAATTCGCAAAATAAATGTTCTCTAAAATACCTATGTATATTCTACCGGTTCTGTTTCTCTTTAGAATCCTGGCTAATACATCCACAAAGAATTCATGCCTCAGTGGAGTATAAGTTTGGATAAAGAATACTGACAAGCTGAGAAACTTATTGAAGCCCAAGGGAACATGAGATGGGTAAAGAAAGGTGTTAAAAAATTGTGGGCTGTTACCATTCTACAGAATTCAGGATAATAACAATTGCATAGAGTTTTATTGTTAGAAAATACATATATATAGAGAGAAAGGTAATTTAAATAAATTAATATACCTAAATATATAGCCTTTATGTTAGCCTTTACATTACAGACTATACAAGTGGGATTATGACAGAATTAAAGGAGAAATTAACATCACACAGAGATAAGATGGATACCATAATGGTTGGGACTACAGGTATTATATTGCATATCATTGGGAAGCTGAGTGGTCAAAGCAGTGGACTGTGCCATTTATTGTTTTCTCTCAGCAGCAGATCTCTCCTTCTGTGTTCAGCCTTGCAATGCTGGGTCTAGCACTGCAAACTGCCTATCTCCTTTGCCAGCTGGCTTCCTATTGTTAAATTCTGCCAGTAGGGGATGGAAGAGGAAGGCTAGAAGGTAAAAATTTGCTACTGGTCTGGTCAGCATTGTCCCAGCAACAGTCAACTTCTTCTACCTTACAACTTCTTTCCACATGTTAATGCCAGTTTCATTGTGCCCACTGAAAGGTACAACAGTAGCTAGACTGCACCCTGTCCTCAGAGTCAGAGCTCAAATTCAAACACCCTTCCTTACATTGAATTTATGTAGTCGTATTAGTCCATTTCACATCACTATGAAGAAATGCCTAAAGCTGGGTAATTTATAAAGGAAAGAGGTTTATTTGGCTTATGGTTCTACAGTTTTACAAGAAGCATCTGCTCCTAGTGAGGCGTCAGGAAGCTTATAATCATCGAGGAAAGTGAAGGGAGGCCAGCGTGTCACATGATGAAAGAGGGAGCAAGAGAGACATGAGGGAGGAAGCCCCAAACTCTTTTTAAAACAACCTGATTTCCATGAACTAACAGAGTGAGAACTCCTTACCACACTGCACCTTAGGCACCAAGCCCTTCATGAGGCATCTGTCACCATGATCCCAGCACCTCCCACCAGTCCCCATCTGCAATGCTGATCACATTTGAACATGAGATTTGGAGGGGACACATATCCAAACTAACCTCTTCTATATATTTCCAAAGTCATATGGATGGTAGCTGCTTCTTGTAGTTATTATCTCAGGATTGCATTGGTTATTATGCTTGAATTACTTTACTGTTCCCAATTGCTCATTCAGTCCAACACCTGTAACACCAATTCCCTTTATTAGAGTCTCTATTCTCTATGCTAAAATATCTAGTGTGGTTTCTGTCTTCCAGACTGCACACTGACAAACATACTTTCATATTGCCCCTAAGGTAAGGTTCAAAATTCTCTGACTGGGCCTATAAAGCTCTTCACATTCTTGCTTTCCTGACTCGCCCTCTACTGCCTCCTCGTATTACTCGAGTGATTCCAGCCAAATTGAACTACTTGCCATTCTCAGGATGCTTCTTCCTAATCCATTTTATATGACATTTTCCCCAATTACTTTGTATGATGTATACTTTTTTTTTCCAACCAGCACAATCTTTTTTATTTATCATCCTGTCTCACTTTATATATTCTTTTGGTCTTTCAGGAATCATGTCTCATACTCTAATGACTCTTCAAGGACCATGTTTTGAACACACAGACACAAATCTCTGAACATATGGGAAGAAAGAGAGGGAGACATCACATACATACATCACAATCCCCAAGGGTATATTAGGTGTCTTTGCTTGTTGCTATTTTAGCACATAACACTGTAATTAATAGTTTGTCTACTCCAATAGCATAGTGCTAATTCTCAGTAGGAGTTCTTTAAGTAGTTGGCAAATAACTTGGATAAATACAATATATAAGATAGGTGAGGAAAATACCCAAAACAACAAAAAAGGAAGATGTTCTCTTGAATTAAAGATAATTAAAAAGCTTTATGGTTCATCAAAGTCTATTGTGAGTGAATATATTGGGCCCATCTGAATAACTGATCTCTTATGTTGAGATCAGCTGATTGCCACCCTTAATTCCAACTACAGTCTTAAATCCCTTTGCCAAGCAAGATAACATATTCATAGGTTCCGGGAATTAGGGCATGAACATCTTTTGGGTAGCATTATTCTGTCTAACACAATCACTATTAGAACACTTAGAAAGACATTGTGAATTAGATGATTATAAATTACAACAATCGAAAGAAAAGAAGGGCTACCATAATGGTAAATTTTATGTGTCAACTTGCCTTCATTAAGGGATTTCCAGATGGCTGTTAAAACATTATTTCTGGGGATGTCTGAGAGGGTATTTCCAGGTTCTATGCCATTCTCGTAATTTTAATCACAGTCTAATTAATTCAAGGGAATTTTCTTTATTCACCACTGGAATAGCCCAATGTGAATGCATGTGATACTTTTCATTTATGTTACAATTTTTGCCCATTTCTGTGTATCAATGATTAATGAAGATGGAGTTTAGAAACAGAGATCAAATGAGTATATAATATAGTTGCCAACTGTAAGCCAGCAAGGAACCTGCACCCGTTATGTGCCTCTGTGTTTTCTCTCCCTAACCCCAAGATTTTAAAGAAAGTTTAATGGAACAGGGAGGTTGCAGTAAACAAATTTAACTGCACACATTTACAACCTCTGATATTTCTGAAATTTCCTGAGATTTCAGAAAATAAAGAGAAGACTGAGCAATATGAAATATTGATCTCATGTTGCATTCAATGTTTGTTTCAACTTTTGTAAATGGCAATATAAAGTATAGAAAAATATTTTCAATTGAGTATATTAAGCTTAATGTAAGCTATCAATTTTTAAATAGCATATGTAAAAGTAAAGAGGTTTTTAATCGAGTATCGTTAATAATTAACTATTTCTAGAAGTTATTTTTATTTGTGTTTCAGCAAGTACAGTAGATATCTGGTTCTAATTTTGGCGATAACCTGGGAGAGTAATTAGCTAATAAGCCTCTTTTTTGTAATGAAATTTAATTCAATTTAATTCTGTGTCCCATAGACAATAGCAAGATGCCTATAATACATTAGTAAGCAAGTGAAAAAGCCATAGGCCTATCATTATTTAACATGTGTTTCCTAAAATGTGATGCTTTTTTTCATTCTCACAGTGTTTTTCTTTTGAAAGTGGTTAGTATTTTCCTATATGCACTTAGGTTCTTCTTTCCTTTAGCATAAAATTTAAAACATAATGGATACTTTAGTAAGGATGGAGTTAACATTTTCTAAAATATCAAAAAAATGCAACCTAATTTTTGGATATTTAACTGCAGACACACATTTGAAATAGCAGCATTTTCAGACTAGTTTAGAAACTTCTCTTTGTGCTCACTGTCCTTCCATCAACATCTCTGTCCCCATTAAGAATGGGCTGAATCATGACATATTCAGGCAGCCTTCTGCAGCCCCTGCAGGTCAACCCTTAACTGACCTCCATTTACTCACACCTAGATTACCCAAAGCTTTCCATTCTCCCCTGTAAAACACAAAGACAGACACTCAAATGTATTGCTGGCTCATAGCTGTTAGCTGATTCTCTGGTATACCTCCTGCTCACTGTGTTCTGTTCAGCCAAGTCGTTTTTAACAAGTTAATGTTGGCTGATTTGTATTTGTAAGTAAAGGATAAAACACTAAGGCAAAAAAGAAGAGCTATTATTTATATGAATATCAAGCAGGCTGCTTTGAAATGGTTTAATAAAGACAAGATGCTGAAACAAAATTGCTGCTAAATTATATGTGGGTGAGACTATTGTTAAAATTTGAGGAATAAATAACTAAAAATAATGCAGCATTTTTCACTGAGATTACATGGATCTAGAAACTGTAGAATATACATCGTACTTGGAATTAATATAAGAGAGACAATGCTAATTACTAACCAAAGACTAGCTATGAAAAGGCCTTTTCTCTAGACTAAAATATTAGCAAATTTATATTTATATATACATATATATACACATATTTAAATATATTTAAATATAAATCCCTTTTTGCTACATATATAATATAATACTCTTTAACAATTGCTTTAATAGGCTAGTTAGATTAATTGAACCCAAACGTATTACATAAGAAGGATTTGCTATAGTGAGGATTTGGTTATCCTGAACATCATGCTGATTCTTAAGTTTGGTTTTGTACCAGTTATTAATCTCTCCTTTGCAAATGAACCAAGTAGATTGTTCTTTATGCCTGCAATAGTTATTCTAAAATCATGCCCTTTTTAAGAGCTAAAATAGACCTTTTGGTCTTCATTTCAAAGAAGATGCTAAATTTCATGAAGCTGCCTATTATATAGATTAAGGACATGGATTTGATGCCTCACAGGTTTTCAGTTCTGATACATCTTGACTATATGATCTTGGGCAAGACATGTGATTTGTGTAAGCCTCAGGTTTTTCTTTTATTAGGACAATGAAAATAAATAAAGGACCTAACATGATTGTTGTGAGGTTTAAACAAATCAATATATATAGACTAAATGCATGGTTGCTTACATTTACCATATGCATAGTACCTGTTATTAATAAATAATAATTATTAAAAAATTAAGGAAAAATTTCCAAGGTCTGGCAAGTAATTAGTGGTGGAGTTAAAAGTAGAATTCAGATCTCTTTAATAGGAAATACTCATAAAATAAGATATATATAACAGCTCATAATTGATATTGAATAAATGTAATTACTATTACTATAAGCTGTCTTCAGCTCATAGTAATAGTAAATTTGTTATACAATATTATGTTAAGAAATACAGGTTGGGAAGTGGAGATAGAAGTGGGGAAAAATTAGAAATATTCACATGTCTCTGGGAAGAGGGAACCAAAAACTCCAAGGTTTTCTAGTTTTGTACAGTCATCAAGTACACTTGCTTTATAATACAGAGTGTAAGCTCAGTACCCTTAAAATCACCAACTATTCCTGTCTTTGAGAAGCTTATAGGTAGTAAAAAAAAAAGTAAACAAATAAACACACACTCACACAGCCACACTTACATATACATGGTGGGTGTAATTGAGATTTCTAGATAGAATTTTTTTTGTGTAAGAAATAGTATTTTTTTGAAAGACCTTTCTGTATGGTTTTATTTATTCTGTGTAGATAGCTTTGAAACTGAGACCCAAAGGGTAAGTTTCAACATGCTTTGTAACTGGTACAGGATAGTGGTTAATCTTGCTTTATATAAAGGAACCAAAAAAAAAAATTCTCACTTAGTAATCCAAACATGACAGAAAATAGGTTATGACTATGTAGCCAAATAATTGATGTACCACATTCATAATTAAAAACCCATGGGTATATAATTTTCCCCATCTAGATCAAATATATTCTATCCTCATACAGCCCTAAAATAGTTGTGACAAGAGATTTATTCCTCTTTTATGAATGATCTATTACCATTCTTGTGTAAATTTCATAGAATGTCTTCTACTGACCTGGAGTAATATGATTGATAGACAGCTATAGTTAATCCCTAGAATTCCTAACCAAGGTAGGATTTTGTTTAATTAGAGTTTGTCAGAAAATTCTACTTCGGAGAAGAGTTAGTGGTATCTTCAATGTTTTGTGTCATTACAAACTAGACATGTTTATTCCAGTTAACATAAGCTGTAAGACCATCTATAATAGTAAGACTTCCCAGTCAGTAATAAAAACAGGCAAACACAGGCCATCTGTGTTTGAGGTGAATCCCTAAATATTCTAGGCCATGTTTGCTAAAGTATATTTAATAATTGGGTCTTTAGTTAGGTTTGGGAGACTCTTAGGAACATAGGCTATAGTGATTTTGTGTTGTTGTTGGATTCGACTTTTTGGTTATCATTTTCTTAGGCAAAGAGTGATGAAATTCAACCCTTGGGAATGATCATGCTTACTTCCCTTAACTAACATTCTAAATTTTCTAATTTTTTTCCCCATAATTCTCCCATAAGGGAATGAATTTGTTCTCAAATTGTTTTAAAAAGGAAACAACTGATGAGCAAATAAACCTCCTCTCCAAAGGCTTTGAGCACAAAAGTTGTGTCAAAAACTTAAAATTTATAATTGTCAAAAATGTGCAGTTTCATTTGAACTGTCATTGGTTTTCATAACAGTGCTATCTACCAGTAACAAGACTAACAGATCTTGAGCTGCCTCTGTATAACTTATTAAATTCTGTCAAATAAGATGTGGCCACAGTATAAGAATGTCTTTTGGTAGGTATAAAATAATAATAGTAATAATAATAATAATAATAATAATAAAAAAACATGGTTACAATTTGTGAGCATCAGGTCTTGTGCCAGGATATATGAATATCATCATGCATAAATCTTTACAACCATGCTCAGTGTTGGTATTAGTTATTTTTTCACAAATTACAAACTGCATTTCGGAATAAAAGTTGTTAAATTACAGTTCAGCTAACAGATATTTGTTGTGTTTTTATGTTTATTCATACTTAATGTCTCTACTTAAGGTGTTCCTTTGTGACAGAGAAGTACACATCTCACCCTTCATAACTCAAGCATGATCACATGACTTGGTTTGGCAGGTGAAATTTGAGCAGAAGTAATGCATGTCCCTTCAAAGCAACTTTAAGAGCCAGCCAGTGCTACCATTTTGCTCTGCCATGAGCACTGTCAATGTTCAAAATGCAACCTGCCCAATCAGCCAGGGCTCAACAGAAAAAATGATATGGAACAGAGCTGCAGCCAACCAAATGTAGACATGTAATATATTCTAGAAATAAACCTTCACTGTCAGCCACTGAATTCTGGGGGTTGTTACTGTAGCATAACCTAACCTGAATGGCACAGTACCAAATACAGAAGAAGCTCTCAACTGAATTTAATCTCAAGGCCCATGCTTATATGCTGATTTTTCTTAAAAGAACTAAACCTCTTAGCTTTACAGTTATTCATCAATGTTACCTTCTTAACCATGTACCCTATACTTGTGCATTTAAATTTATCTCTACTTATTCACTTAGTAATCTGTTTTCCACTCCTGGATCTGCACTGTTTCTTGTCTCTGTGCCTTTATTTATTCTAATAAATAAATAAATGCAAATAGAGAATTATATCCAATATTTCTTCTCTTTTATCCAATAATCTTTACAATGCTCAAGACCTGGCTTATAATTTTCCAGTTATAGAAATGTTTTCTGATTAAATCTATACTTTGCAATGAGTCAGTACACTGGAAACAATTAAACCTGTTTTTATATCTAAATTACCATGATGTCAGCAATTCATAGGGCTCTTATATCACTAGTGTGCATTTTCAGTTCTTTATCCATGGGGAAAGAATGTTCAATGGGACATCATATTCAATGAGACTAGGAAATAATACATACCCTTATAGATGCTCCAAAGGAAGTCATTTCCAAGCAATATTGTTCAACAACATCTCCACAATTTTATGTACAAAGTTCAGAATTTCTGACTCCCACATGTACTGAGAGTATTGTCGTTTTGTTGTTTGGCAAGGCTGGGTGGAGTTTCAGGCACAAAGCAGCTTAGAGACTTTATTCAATAAGGAATGGACAATCTGTTCCTCACCAATGACCTAAGTGTGTAGGTATATCCTTTGTGGGAAATATTTTCACTCAAAAAAAAAAGAACAGTACTTAGGATAAAAACAGCAGCAGAAAAAGATGTTGACTGTGATTTGGGACATGCTTCCTACAATCTCTCTCTCTCTCCTTCTATATATATGTAAATACATACACACACATACACATATATATAATGTCATATGCACTATATTATACATGTATAATGTCATATGTACTATTTAACACATTACATATAACGTCATATGTACTATGTAACATATGATGTCATATGTATGACAATTATAAAAGGATGCTAGGGTTAAAAATAGATCCATCTGGTTGTAAGGTTTCTATATTTTACTTGAAATGATATATTATGAACTCCAAATAACTATGATTTTTTTAAAAACAACCTCTAATATATTATACAGAGCAATACAGTTCAAAGGCCATATATAAATTAAAATGGGATCTTTATTCCACCGTCTCCCAAAAAAGAACCCCAGTTAATTTAAATAAAGCAGGAAAGGAGAAAAAGAGGGAGGAAAAAGTGGGTAGAAATAGAAAACGAATAGTAAAATTAAATGTAACCATGTCAATTATTACATCAACTGTTAACAGAAGTTGATAGACAAATATCTTCAATTAAAAGACAAAAATTATAAGAGTGGATATAAAAGCTATCTCTAACAATGTGATCTTAGTAGAAGAGGCACATCAAATGTAAAGGCACAGATACATTGAATGTAAAATGATTTTAAAAAGACATTGTATAAACAGTAAGCATAAAAAGGCTGAAATGACTATATTAACATTAGATAAAGTAGACTTCTAACCAAAAGTACTATCTAAGATAAAAAAAATTTTAATGAACATTTTTTCCTTAATAATAATAGGGTTAACGCCCAAGAAAACATATCTTTTGTCCCTAACATCTACATACATATATATATTTTTTAGTAGTTCAGGCCCTAAATGAACATTGTGATTTTGTATTTCCCAGCAGATAAGAAATATCCTACTATATAAATTCACAAAGTTATGTTGATATGCAAAACTCCACAGCACTGGAGTACTTGTATTATACAAGACAAATTTCTCAAACTAAATCAGAGGTCCTGTGCCTTCTTCATATGTCTCTCTATGATGGGTAGATGTTCTTCCAATGATTAGAGCCTTCATCATTCCATCAGTCTAGAGATACAAAATTTCCATAGGCATTATAAAATTTCTATAAAATCATTTTCTATAACAAATGTTATTTTAATGAACAGCCTTTGCAAGGTTTGTACAAAGAATCCTTAAGCAATGGCAATGGACTTCCTGAAATTGTTACAAACTTCCACATAGATGCATTTCTACATTCAGACTATGCATCTGAGGAACACGGCGTTTTGTAGCTAAACCTTTGCATTTACTATTGCAAAACTGCCATTCTGTACTTAGATTTTGCTCTCCTTAAAGAAGACTATTCAAATACATGAGTAATATATAATAATCATGATGGGAAGTTAAATTTGCATGAAATTCTACATGCCTTTCTCAGCCATTTATTTTCTTAATAAAGAACAAAAAGAGGAAGAAAGACAAAATGGAGTTGAGGAAATTAAGGTGCAGTGCATGCTCTATAAAGTCTAGAACCTTGCTTATTATAAGGAATGCCCCCCAAAAAGGCCAAAGTCAAAGCCCTTTTCTATGGGTATATTTTAAAATGTACTGCTACTGAGGGTTCTCTTCCCACTATTTTAGAATTAGTGGGAGAAGGATATGGGCCATTGATAATTTAGGATAATATCTCAAGTAATCCTAACTTGGTGCTCAGGTTTAAAACCATTCCTTTTGGGATCTTATGTAACTCAACTCAATTTTATTTGATTTTAGGTATATGAATTTAAATCACTTTGCATTCAGTCTTGTGCTCTTTCTGTAACATTACCATCATTGCTTTAAAGCCATCACAAGGAGCAGATATTCTTACATTGTTTGGTAGGGTTGTAAATATCGTTAAGTGAGTGTAACACCCAGAGTAGATAAAGGTTAAGGTGGGAATAGCCAATGTTTCTTAGCTTCCTTGCATTCCTTCTTGAGAAATAAACTCTAGTGGTAGTTCACAGCTGTCCTCCTTTCCTCTGAAGAAATGCAATAGGCTAAGCCAGTGAGCCTTCACTACTGCTGCCCCCTGAATCCTGCCCATATTAAGGATTTAGATTCATCAGTGGGAGGACCTTCAGATTAAATTTGCTGCTATCTACTTTCACTGATCAAATTCTTCTTTCATATTTAGGTTGGTCATTTTTAAACAGTTCACAGAAAGGAAAACCTTGGCTAACATATTGCTCAGTTTATCATTCCCCAAAGTAAATAATTATAAACGCTGCAAACCTCTAAATGAATGATAGCTAAATATTTGCAACCTTAATCAAAATAGTATCGAGAACGACTAAGTTTCCAGTCTCCCTGTTTCTGTTTCTCACTGCTCAGCAACTTGGCTATAACAGATCTTTGTAATCCACCAAAAGCCCTTTGCTAAACCTGCTGAAATGAAGTTTCTAATACTGCAGAATAAAGTCTGAGATACTGTAATACATTTCAGCTTCTGTGGAAAGAGCTGTTAAATCTAAATCCTATATAAACTAAACCTTTTTAATCCACTCACCTAAATGTGAGACTCTTTAGTTATTGCATTTTTCTGATCCCATCATGCAATTGTAGAGTTTAGAGTTGTTAACAATTGACTTCTTTCTGGATTTATTGTGATTTGTGGGACACAGAACAGAAAATGCTGACTAAAGCTTAACTGCGGTGCCAGTTGCCCATTAGACATTTTGACTTTTCAATAGCCTCAGCAGATGTACACTTAGGCTAAATGAGATCTCATAAACACGATTTTGATAAAAATGCATTCATTTTATGCATCCCTGAATAAAGCTTCCCACGGTGATCTATTACCCAACTTAAATGTTTAGCCTTTTGTGGAACATAAGAAAATGTTTTGCTTTCAAAATGAGGTGCATTTCTTTTGTTTATATGTGGCAGCTGAACAGATTTCTGGATCAATTATTTACAAGCCATTTATGAGTTGGGATTTAAAAATTTCAAAGCAAAGACTTAGGAAATATAATTGTATCCATTACTACATGTTATTTTGTTGTTTTCACAAGAGGGACGTTATCACTCAAGGCATCTTATTTTCCTATTTATGATATTGTCCAATACTACAAAAGAAGATGTAAACTCACTACAAAAAAAAATGGCAATTTAATTATCTTTCAGTGAGAACACTCAAGGTTCTTTTTACAACATATCATTCCGTATAATTAACAGTAGTTTAACTTGTAATGTTCCATTGAGAGCGGAATATGGTGCTTGAAATATTATTGCTCAATATTTCCTGAGTTTAAAAAATCTGTTTCTAATTTGGTAAAAGCCACATGGTTAGGCTTTATTTAGTGATTATTTTCATTCCAAGTGTTGTAAAGTCTTTGGCAAATTTTATTTTTTCCAATTTATAAAAGTGAACATTAAGATGATTTATTTTTGTGCTTTGTGTGGTTTGAACAAAGCTTATAAAAATAATTTATAATCACTGATAAATCTATGAATAAATCATTATAGTAAATTGTATTCACTAAATACAATGGCTTTGGACTCTTGGGATTCTGGCATTCTCTTATTAATGGAGAGAGAGCCTGTTTATAGTCATAATCACCTGCATTTACTGAAAATAATAAGTTGCTTTATATGGAGCTCAATACTCCCATGGGAAAGAAGGTGTAAATTAAGCACCTAATCAGTGTGAAGGGGTATTGATCAGATTGCATTTTTCAGTTAGTTCTCCCCTTCCTTTATATAAGCATACCTCATTTTACTATGCATCACACTTTATTGTGCTTTGCAAATATTGTGTATTTTTAGAAATTGAAGGTTCGCAGTGACCCTGCATTAAGCAAGTCTATTGGCACCATTTATCCAATAGCATGTGCTCACTTTCTGTCTCTGTGTCAGCAGTTTTTAGATAAATTATTTTTAATTGATATATGTTTATTTTTTAGACATAATGCTGTTGCACACTTAACAGATTTAAAGTGTAGTATAAATTAACTTTTCTATGTGGTAGGGAAACAAAAAAATTGTAACTTGGTTTATTGTGATATTTGCTATATTGCAATGTTCTGAAAACAAATCTGCAATGTCTCTGAGGCCTGCTGTATATGCATCTGAGTTAGAAAATATAGTGGCAGATAAGGATGCCTCCATATAGCTTATACTTTCAAAGGAGAAATATGCAGAAAAACAGAAAAAGCTTACTTTGAATGAATTGTATCTTTCCGCTGCTTTAAGGATTCATTCTTCCTTTATTACACATCTCTTTAGTGCCTAGGCCAATGTTAAGTTTCTATATTAAGACATGATAGAATAAGGTCCCAGGGCTTAAAATGTAGAAGTCATAGTCTTGTGTGATTAAAACTATGACCACATTTTTAGTTGGCATAGATATAAATAATGCACCAAAGGGTAGACTTGGAAGTAGATACCCTAATAAGTATCTTTTTATTTACTAAACACAGCTCACTCAACTCAATCCTCTACCCACTCTATATTATCATTTGAAAGGGCAGGCATAGAGTTATTTTTAAGAAATACTTTTATGTGTTATATCACATATATAAAAGTATGTATGTTTTGTATTTTACATTTGCATAAAAATACACTAACAGATTCCACAATGCAAAGTAGGTCAGTTTTTACTTATATATGAAAAACATAGGAAAGAGGACCAAAATGGCTGACTCAAAGCAGCTAATGTGAGTGGCTCTCATGAAGAGAAATGAAAGGGGTGAGTAGATACAGTAACTTCAACAGAAACATCCAGGTACTTGCATTGGGACTACTCAAGGAAACAATTTGACCCGCGGAGAATGCAGAAAAGCAAGGCAAAACAGTGGCCCGCCCTGAAGGGATGTGGAGCCAAGGGATCCTGCCCCATCCAGGGAGGTGTTGAGTAAATGTGAGACCCTGGGAACCCATTCTTCTCCCATGGATCTTTGTAACCCTTGGGTTAGGAGATCGCCTCGTGAACTCACTCCACCAGGGCCTTCAGTTTGACACTCAGAAATATGTGGAGTCTTGTCAGAGCAGTTATTCAGGTATGTGCAGAGATCTGGGAGACCTAGATACTCAAGCTCTCTGGACTTGCCAGCAAAAGTAGCTGCAGTTCTGGCAAAGTGGGGAAGTTAAACCCCTGTAGATACTCTTAGGCAAGAGGCTGAATCAAGGGGGCTGAGCAGAGATAGTCTGCATGGACCACTTCAATGACACCTCAGAGTAAGACCTACTGGCTTGGAATTCCAGCCAGCTACTAATAGTGCTGCCTCTCCCTGTGATGGAGCTCTTAGAAGGAGGGTTGGGCCACCAGCTTTGCTGTTTGGGCAACTTAGCCATTCCAGCCTTTGAGCTTTGGAGACATCAAGCTGACTGGGGATGGAAGGGGTCCCGCAGCACAGCACAGCTGCTCTATGAAAATGTGTACAGACTGCTTTTTTAAGCAGGTCCCTGATCCTGTGCCTTCTCACTGGGTGGTACCTCCCAGCTGGGATCTTCACCCACCTACTTAAAGGTATTTTTGGGCCAGGAACAGGTCCATACCTCCCTAAGACAGAGTTATCAGAGGAAGGGGCAGGCTGCCATCTTTGCTGTTTCAAATTCTTTACTGTTGATACCTTCAGGTATTAGAAAATCTGAGGCAATTAGGGGCTGGAGCAGGCACCTAGCACAACACAGCAGCCCTATGGAGAAGTGGCCAGACTGTTACATGGGTGCCTGTTCCCATATCTTCTCACCAGGCACATCCTCCAGGACTGGGTCTCTAGCCAGCGCCTTGCCAGATCTATCAAGCCAGAAACAACTCAGCAATTCCCTGAACCTCCAGAGAGGCTTTCAGTTGCTCCCTCCTCCTCCAGGAGCAGCTGAAAGCCTCTCTGCCACTGCCCTTGCAGTAGGACTGTCCTTGTTACCCTCAGAATAACAAAGGAGCAAAGACCCTAAGTGCTCTATCCACACCTGCAACAAGCTTCAGTTGACCCAAAGAGAAGAGGCCAGTCTGTTTCCCATGGGTCCCCTCCCCGCACCCCCACTACTCATCACCAGACAAGGAACCCCTGGCTTGGCCCACGGTACAGACCCTCCATCCTGGGCTGACTGTACTGAGACACTGCTGACCAGCATCTTTCTAGGGTGGAGAGCCCAGGAGGCCCTTGGTCACAGCAACTACTAAGGTCTCTTCTTCTGCTGCCTCCAAGTTGGGGAAGGAACATAAACACTGAGATTGCTCCAGAGCTGCAGTGGGCAGCCCAGGAGTGCCAAGCCACAATCTACAGCCAGCATTCAAGGGGGAGAGGAACTCACACTTTCAGCGCAACAGCTGCAACTTTGAAAAAAAACATAGGGGAGCCACACAGCCAAGCAAGAGTCTAGCAACTGACCAAAAGCCTAAGTGCCATCACTGTATCACACCCCAGAACTTCAAAACCAAAAATATCTCACTAGCATACCACCCTCCAAAATCAGACATAAGAAGTCCAAAGAAAGACCTTACCCAAAGCCTCAACCCAGTGAAAACATCCAGAAAAGAAGTCTATTGACTGTACTATATCTACACTGCAGTTAAAAGAACACTCACATGCAGAGATGAGAAAGAACTGACTCAAGAAACCTGGCCACTCAAATGGCCAGAATAGCATATGTCCTCCAAATAACTGCACCAGTTCTCAAACAAGAGTTCTGAACCAAGTTGAATTGGCTGCAATGACAGAAAAATGAATAGGAAGGAAGATCATCAAGATTCATGAACATGGCAAAACCCAATCCAAGGAAGATAATAATCACCATAAAGCAATACAGGAAATAAAGGATGAAATATTTGGCACAGAAAATAACATAAAGGATCTGACAGAGCTGAAAAACACAATACAAGAATTTCAAAATGTGATCACAAGTATTAATAGCAGAATAAACCAAGCTGAGGAAAGAATCTCAGAACGTGAAGACTGGTTTTTTGAAATAAGACAGTCAGGCAAAAATAAAGAAAAAGGAATAAAAGGGAATGAACAATCCTTCTGAGAAGCATGGGATTATGTAAAGAGGCCAAATCTATGAAACAGTGGCATCCCTCAAAGGGACGGGGAGAAAGCAAACAACTTGAAAAATATATTTCAGGATATTGTCCATGAAAACTTCCCCAACATTGCTAGAAAGTCCAACAGTCAAATTCAGGAAATAGAATTCCTGCAAGATTCTGCCAAGAAGATCATCCCAAGACACATAATTGTCATATTTCCAAGGCTGAAATTAAAGAAAGAATGTTAAAGCTAGCTGGAGAGAAAAGGCAGATAACCTGCAAAGGACCCATCAGGCTAACAGTGGATCTCAGCGGAAAACCTACAAGCCAGAAGAGACTGGATGCCTATATTCAACATTCTTAAAGAAAAATATCTTCAACCAAAAATTTCATATCTAGCCAAACTAAGATTCCTAAGCAGAAGAGAAAAAGATCCTTTTCAGTTAAGCAAATATAGAGGGAGTTCATGACCACTAGATGTGCCTTATAAGAGATCTTGAAAGGAAAACTAAATAGCACTACCAGCTAATATAAGAATACACTTAAACACACAGACCTGTGTCACTATAAAGCAACAACACAAACAAGCCTACATAATAAGCTAACAACAGAATGACAGAATCAAATCCATGCATATCAACACTAACCTTGTATGCCAGCAGGCTAAATGCCCCAGTTAGGACACAGCTGGATAAAAAAAGGAAAGCTCAGTGGTATGCTGTTTTTAAGAGACCCATCTCACACAAAATGTCACCCATTGACACCCATAGACTCAAAGGCGTGGAGGAAAAATCTACCAACCATATGGAAAACAAAATAAGGGGTTGCAATCCTAATTTCAGACAAAACAGACTTCGAGCCAACAAAGATCAAAAAGTATAAAAAGCATTACGTAACGGCAAAGGGTTCAATTGAACAAGATGGCGTAACTATACTTAATATTTATACACTCAACACAAAAACACCCAGATTCATAAAGCAAGTTGTTAGAGACCTACAAAGATACGTAGACTCCCACATAATAATAGTGGAAGACTTTAAGACTCTACTGACAGTATTAGACAGATGATTGAGGCAGAAAATTAACAAAGATATTCAGGACTCTAACTCAACATTGGAACAAATGGATATGATAGACCTCTTTCGAAGTTTCCACCTACAAACAACAGAATACACATTCTTCTCATAACCACATGCCACATATTCTAACATAAACCACATAATTGGACTCAAACAATCCTTAACAAATGGTAAAGAACTGTAATCATACCAAACATGCTCTTGGACCCCACAATGCAATAAAAATAGAAGTCAAGACAAAAAAAAATTGCTCAAAACCATGCAATTGCATAGAAATTAAACAACATGCTTTTGAATGACTTTTGGGTGAATTATGAAATTAAGGTAGAAATCAAGAATTTCTTGGAAACTAATGAGCGCAAAGATACAATATACCAGAATATTAGGGACACAGCTAAGACAGTGTTAAGAGGAAATTTACAGCAATCAATGGCCACATCAAAAAGTTAGAAAGGTCTCAAATTAACTACCTTACATCACAACTGAAAGAATTAGAGAAGCAAGAACAAGGCAATGCAAAGATAGCAGAAGACAAGAAAAAAATCATTGCTGATCTGAAGGAAATTGAGATACAAAAAAATAAAACCATGAAAAAGACCAATGAATCTAGAAGTTGGTTTGTTTAAAAAAAAAAAATAAGACTACTAGCTAGAATAATAAAGAATAAAAGAGAGAAGATCCAAATAAACACAATTAGAAATGATAAAGGGAACGTTACCACTGACCCCACAGAATGAAAGCAACCATTAGAAACTACTGTGAAAACCTCTACGTACACAAACTAGAAAAATCTAAAAGAGATAGATAAATTCCTGGATATATACACCCTCCCAAGTCTGAACCAGGAAGAAATTGATTTCCTGAACAGACCAAAATGAGCTTTAAAATGAAATCATAAATAAATAGCCTACTATTCAAGAAAAACCTCGGACCTAATGGATTCACAGCCAAATTCTAAGAGATGTATAAAGAAGAGCTGGTACCATTCCTACAGAAACAATTCCAAAAATCAAGGAGGAAGGACTCCTTCTGAATTCATTCTGTGTGGCTAGCATCCTGGTACCAAAACCTGGTAGAGATGCAACAATAAAAGGAAAGCTTTAGTCAATATTCTTGATGGACTTTGATGAGAATACCTCCTTAACAAAATACTTGCAAACCAAATCCAGCAGCTCATCAAAAAGCTACTTCCCCACAATCAAGTAGGCTTCATCCCCAGGATGCAAGGTTGGTTCAATATATACAAATCAATAGATGGATCCATAACATAAACAGAAATGAAGACAAAAACTACATGATTATGTTAATAGATGTGGAAAATGCTTTAAATAAAATTCAATTCATCTCCATGTTAAAAACTCTCAATAAACTAGGTATTCAAAGAACAAACCTCAAAATAATAAAATCTATGACAAACTCACAGCAAACATTATAGTAAATTGGCAAAAGCTGGAAGCATTCCCCTTGAAAACTGGTACAAGACAAGATAACCTTTCTCAATGATTGCCTTCTCATACTATTCAGCACAGTATTGGAATTCCTAGCCAGAGCAATCAGGCAAGAGAAATAAATAAACAACATCCAAATAGGAAGAGAGAGAGTCAAACTGTCTCTGTTCTCAGATGACATGATTCAATATCTAGTAGACCCACAGTCTCAGCCCAAAAGCTCCTTCAGCTGATAAACAACTTCAACAAAGTCTCAGGATAGAAAATCAGTGTATGAAAATTACTAGCATTTCTATTCAGCAACAAAAACCATGCTGATAACAATATCAGAAAGGCAATCCCACTTATAGTTGCCACACAAAAAAATAAAATACATAGGAATACAGATAACTAGTGAGACAAAAGATCTCTACAATGAGAATTACAAAACACTGCACAAAGAAATCTGAGAAGATAAGAACAAATGGAAAAAATCACATTTTCATCGATAAGAAGAATCAATATCATCAGAATGGCCATACTGCTCAAAGCAATTTACAGATTCAACATTATTCCTATCAAACTATAGTGACATTCTTCACAGAACTGGAAAAAACTATTTTAAAATTCATATGGAACCAATAAAAATCTCAAATAGCCAAGGAAACTCTAAGCAAAAAGCACAAAGATAGAAGCATCATGTTATCCAACTTCAAACTACACTACAGGGTTACATTAACTAAAACAGCATGATGCTGGTACAAAGACAGGCACATAGACCAATGGAACAGACTAGAGAACCCAGAAATAAGGCTACACACTTACAATCATCTGATCTTTGACAAAGCTGACAAAGACAAGCAATGGGAGAAAGACTCCCTATTTGATAAATAGGGACGGATAACTGGCTAGCCATATACAAATGAATGAATCTGGACTCCTTCCTTACATCATATAGGATCCCTTCCTTACACCTGGAAGACATCCTAGGCAATACCATCTGGACATAGGAACAGGGAAAGATTTTATAACAAAAATACCAAAAGCAATTGCATCAAAAGCAAAAATTGACAAATGGGATCTGAATAAAGAGCTTCTGCATAGCAAAAGAAACTATCAACAGAATAAACAGACAACATACAGAATGGGAGCACATATTTGTACACTATGCATCTGACAAAAAATAACTGATGCCAAGAAAAAGGAACACTTACACATTGTTGGTGGGAGTTTAAATTAGTTCAGCCAGCGTGGAAAGCAGTATGGCATTTCCCCAAAGAGTTGAAAGCACAGCTACCATTTGACCCAGCAATCCCATTACTGGATACATACCAGAGGAATATAAATCATTCTACCATAAAGATACATGCATGCAAATGTTCATTGCAGCACCATTCACAATAGAAAAAGGCACAGAATAAAACTAAATGCCCATCAATGACAAATTGCATAAATAAAATGTATGCAGATACACCACAGAACACTATGCAGCCATGAAACAGAATGAGATCATGTCTTTTACAGGAACATAGATAGAGCTGGAGACCATTATCCTCAGCAAACTAATGCAGGAACAGAAAACCAAATACTGCATGTCCTCACTTATAAGTGGGAGTTCAAGGATGAGAACACATGGACACATAGAGGGGAACCACAGACAGTGGTGCCTACTTGAGGGTAGAGTGTGGGAGGAGGGAGAGAAGCAGAAAAGATATTGGTACGGGGCTTAATTCCTAGGTGATGAAATAATCTTTAAAACTCTGTGACATGAGTTTACCTGTGTAACAAAGCTTCACTTGTACCCCTGAACCTAAAATAAAAATAAAAAAAAAAGAAGCTATGTAAAGCAAAGAGAGAAAAAACACTAAACAAAACTAACTATGTCTTAGAAATTTCTGGGACAATATTAAGCAGTCTAATGTAAATATAGTTTGAATTCCAGAAGAGCAAAAGTGAGGACAGAAAAAAATATTTGCGGACATACTGACTGAAAACTGTTTAGATTTAATGAAAAGTATAGCCTCACACATCTAAGAAGTTCCACAAACTCCAAGAACGATAGCACATATATAAAAATTTTTTAAATTATACCGAGACATGTCATAATTAAATTCCTGAAAGTCAGTGATACATAGAAACAGCTTAATAACACCTGGATAAAACTCTTAATAGCTGAATAAACAATTTCTATAGGCTTCTTTTCAGAAATGTACAAGCCAGAAAAATAGAATGATATTTTTAAAGTGCTGTTACTCCAGAAAATATTATTAAAATGAGTATCTCTCTTCCAACATCAGGCTTAAGGATTAAAAACTAGAGTTTAGGTACTACTATTGTAATATAACTATCATAGAATGCTATTGCATGAATAAATTTTCTTCATTCATTAGATTATCCTCTGAATTTCCTTTAATTTTCTGAAAATAATTTCTTAGCCCTCATTGTAAATTTCTATTACCAAGTCTAAAAATCAGTTAGATGTTTAGAAGCACACATAGAGAACTTGAAAGTATGTACCTTGACCCAAAAGGAGAGGATTATTGGTCATTGAATATAGATATCTGTACTATAGACATGTAAGCCCTGTGCCACCCGAAGGCCCTCTACCTATAGAATCTGTATGTGAATAATTGTTAAAGTAGTTTGTCTTGAGAGTTTCTTTACTACAGCAATGACTGATGAAGGATCATTGCCAAATTATGGAAACAACACAAAAAGAGACAAAATAAGAGAGCAAGAGACAAAATAAAATAGAAAGAACTAGTGACACTGGTCTACTAGGGCTTAATTAACAGGGAAGGATAGCAGTTCAGCACATTTATTGCAACTGTACCGCCTAGCAGCCTGGAGTAAATACACTGGGCTATTCTCTTTTTGTTTTCCCAAATAGGATCAGTGGGGTGAGCTTTTTATTTACAGAAGAAAATAGTTACAGGAAACTGAAGAGGGAGGTGGTTAGAGTGCAATCTGTAACCTTAGCCCAAATTTTCCCTCTTTATTTTCATATATATATATATATATATATATATATATATATATATATATATGAAAAAGAGAAACAGAAAGGGTTCCTTGCAATTTTTCTTCCTATTTTCTGCCTACCAAAATTTTGACAATCCTTTTTCCTTGAAATACATTTTTTATTTGAATCAGATGTTGATTAATGTTTTCTTTTGATATGTTTCAATCAGTTCCCAGATGCGCTTTTTAGTAGGGTTTGTGTATTTTCACTGATTTATAATTTATATGCTCTATTAATCATCATGATAAATAATCTGTCAAAACCATTCACATATAGTACTTGTCAGCAAGCAAAAATATTTTAAGTGAAAGACATTCAAAACAATCAGTAACACTTTAACATTTATTGGTTCATGTAATACTTGGATGAAGCTGTATATATACATATGCATACATGTATATGCATCTATTCATATGTATGTGCATGTACACATATAAAGCTGTGTGTATGTTAGTTAAAAATCCTGCAACTGTAATTTTCTGTTGTATTTTTTGGCTAATTAAAATTTATTATGCCCTACTATGCCTAAACTTCACATTCTTCATGTGTAAAATAGTAATAATAACTGTACATAGCATATTGGATTAAAAGATTACTATTACTTAAGTTAGCATCGTTTGACTGAGCAATCACCATAGGTCATTCATTTTATCCTCGCAAAAGGTTTACTAATTAGGTAGTGTTTTTATCACCTCTATAAGGCAAATTAACAATTGAAGCTTAAAAGATTCTATAATATTTTGGAAACAACAAAGCTGCTAAGTGTGGACCCGGGATATAAATCCAGGGAGTCTCCCCCCTGGAGATGGTTTTCTCCTACTCACTATGATAAACTTCATCATGAGATCATGCAAGTATGAACAGTGCTGGGCAGTTGGGTACAGCTAAGCTATAATATTTTGAAGCCATTTGTCCACCATTTTTAGGTATCTAATATTACTAACAGAAAGTCCTCTTTCAATCTTAGGTTTATTCATTCAATAAATGTGTATTGAATACTTACTGTGTGCCAAACATCCTTCTTGGTTCAGGTTACAACAGCAAACAGAGCAGAGCTAACTCCTTAACCGATGGTGCTTATACTCTAGTGTATGGGGAGATAAAAAATAAGATAAATAATTATAATATATAGCATTTTAGATTATAATAAATTATAAGAAAAATAGTATAGAAAGTTAAAGGAATGGCAAATGTCAAGGAATGTACTTTTAGATAAGCTATGAAATGCTTTTAGTCATTGACATAAACCTTGATGAGTCTCAGTTTCTTCATTTAGAACCTAGGAATAGTGATATTTGCCTTGACAATCTTAAGAAATTATTTCAGAATCAAATAGACATGAGCACACTTTGAGAACTATAAGATTTTTTTAATGTGACATATCAAATATTGAATAAATATTGCATCTTGTATTTAATTTGGAGCAAAACACTTAGAAAAAAATGATGCTAGGAAAGCCAGAAACTACAGAAAAAGCTAGACACAATGGACATAGAGAAAAGTTAGATAAGAGTGATGTTTTGAGTTAGAAGATAATGCCCTGCATGGCATGTATGTATGTTCAGAAACATTTTATGATTTAACTAGTCATACAATCTAATATATACCCATGGGTGATGGCATTACTGTACCAAATCAAACTTCTGGGTTTTATGACTTTCTGTATTTTATGTTTGCATTCTTATTAAAGTAACTTAGAAAGTGTTCCCCTAGGGATCAAACCTCTCTCAACTCACATCATGACTTTTGCAGAAAATTTCTTTTAGAGGTAGTAGGTTTCTTTTTCTCTAAAATTATATATTAAAAGAAAGTAAGACTGAATATTCCCATGGGCGATGTGAAATAAAAATTTGGTCACCCAGAGGAAATTGTGACTCTAACAACTGGCATTCTTGTATCCATATTGCCAATCTTTACTACCATTGAGTTTGAGCCTCTGTTATAGTTGGTAGGTGGGTGGTGTTGGCTCAGGCAATACCTGAATATTAAGGGAGAGGTCAAATATGTGTGGCTATGTGGACAGAATGCTTTAGTTAAGATTGAGGAAGTATGGCATAAATATAGAGCACAAGAACCCAGAGAAGCAAGGAAGAAATCAACACATCTAGAACTTCACAGAATCAGAAATATTAGAACATAAGAAGATTTGGAATCCAAATTTGCATCAAGAGGACAGTAACTAGCCACTTAAGTCACAACAATCAGGGGTCAGCATATAAAAAAGATATGTTAACCAAGGCAGTGATACTCAAACCCACAAGTTGCTTATGGGTTGCTTGAATAGAAGTTGCTTATATGCTTTCCACTTGGGAAAGAACAAAGTCCTGTGTAGCTCCAGCTTACAGGGCAGCAACTTACCTGCTGCAAGTTGACATAAAGCTGTCATAGCATCATGTCTTCTTATGATTAATAAACCCTGGCACACCTGCTCATCAGAGCTTCAGCAATGACTGTTGGATGAAATTAGAAGTGGGAGAATAAAGAGTCTTGTGATGATCTCCTTTCTCCAACTGTGAAAAAAAAATGTGCTTTGACTTTGTAATGTGCCCTCTGTATTTTCCTCCTCTAGTCATTCAACAGTATTGGGACTGAAGCCAGATAACAAATGCTCACTTCTACATAGGTAGGTTAAACTGAGCTAAGGAAGAGAATATGATCCTTTCAAAGAGGAGGCTGCAAAAGATATCTTGATCAGAGTTCAATGCTATGTGTAAACTAGACTTTGAATCTGCTCTTCAGATTAGCAGATGATGTCAACCATATAGCAGTGGAGTGCTTCCTTTGTCAAATACCTCACTCTTTTCCCACTTGTTTCTTCCCCTTTCACTTCTTCCACATATCTTTTCTTAATTATTAGTATTACTAATCATTGAGTTTGAGGCAAACTTGGGCACTATCTTAAATTAATTTTTCAGCTTCACACAGCTAATCAAGTAGTAAGTTTTGTCAATTCTACCTTTTAATGGACTGTCTGTTTTCGTCTGTCTACATCTGTTGATTCCCAGTACCAGAAATCTAGTTCAGGTTTTCCTTTTTCATCTTTTCCTTGGAAGACTATGCTTGAATCATAAAAGGTCTTCTTTCTAGTATCTTTTATCTCCTAGTCCTTTTCCTTTAGTGACATTCTTGAATAGAAAATCAACTATGCAGTCTCCTACTACAACTGTTCAGTACTTCAACACTAAATAATAACCTACAGATTGAAATGCAAATCCATTAATACGGTTCCATCCAACTACCTATAACTTTATAGTCACACTGTGCTTTACTCTACACAACTTCCACATTGAATACGCTTCCACATTTTGTCTAATGACCCCCTACTTATCATTCAAGATTGTAATTTAATCTCAACAAAATTTTTTAAGTTTATTTTTTTCCTCAGTCTATTCAGAAGTAACTGAAATCAAAATGATATGAGGAAGTTGACACCATCCATCATAGGTTTCATTCATATCAGTACCAGGCAATGCAAATACACGCATAGAAACACTGTTTTATAAACTTGCTGTAGCTGTTTTGTATAATGTCTTATGCTTATGAAGAGACAGAAAATATACTTTTAGCCAAATGCAGTGTGGTTATGTATTGAAAATAACATAATCATTATGAAATAGCAAATTCATAATACTGAAATACATATGCTACTATCAAGTAATACTTTTTTTATGACCAAATTTGCCAATTAAATATGAAAAAATGTGTGTTATTTAGAAGAGAATAGTGTCTTCCACTGTTGTATATGTTTGGGAGAGACAGTATCATTTTTTACAGCCTATCACATCAAAAAAGAATACTGATAAAATAGATCAATGGATTATTTTAGTAATAAGACAATAGAATGTGCATAACATGTTGCATATTTGGTCTACTCAGTTATTTTCTTATTACTCATTTGTGTTAAAATATGTATGTATTATATATTTATCTATATATATGAGTGTCTAAATATATGTCTATATATGTAATTTGTGTGTGTGTGTGTGTGTGTGTATATATATATATATATATATATATATTTGAACTTACACATTTTAATTCATGGTAGTTTGAGGCAAATAATATTAAATTGAGAATATTATGCTGGAAAGTTGCTTTAACTCTTTCTGCTGATGTCTTATCATTGACTTGTCATATATCTGAAATTTGCATGTAATCTCTATCTAATACCCTAATTGAAGCTGTCTTAGTCATTAATATGGAAACCCAGCACAGAGAAAATATAACAATGGTTTTATTAATGACTCATTTCTAGGCTCTTCAAGTCTTTATGAACTGGAGTCAAACATTTCTATTTCTCTCTCTAAGTAGCACATATGTTTTACAAGTATGAAGCAAAGTAAAATTTTAAGGCCTAAAGGAATAAAAATAGAACTAACTAGTAAAATTGTGATGCTAATATGACATCCCTTACAAGCAGACACAAAATTTAAAAACTTATGTCTTCCAGAAATCAAAAACTTTTAGGTTCCTTATGTGAATACTTAGATAGTAAGTTGTGTTAAAGAATTGCCCAGGACACCAGCTCCCAGTATTGTTTTCTTAAACGAATCTGAAGATTCGAATGGTTTCTTTCACATATATACAGTTGACTGTAATTATTAATGGATACTGTATTGTGAATTTGCCCATTTGCTAAAATATATTTGTAACTCCAAAAATCAATCGTCACAGTGGTTTTGAAGTCATTTTTACAGAGCAGCAAAAATCTTAGTCACTAGACAAGCATATTCTCAGCTGAAGTCAAACACAGCAAGTTCTGGGTTCTTATTTCAGCTCTCCTGATGCAAACAAGTGTCCTTTTCCCTGTCTATATAGTCCCACATTTTTTAGTGCTTGTTGATAATTGCCCTGTTTAAAATGTCCCCTAAGCATCATGTTCAAGGGTTGTCCACCGTTCCTAAGCACAGGAAGATTGTGATGTGCCTTGTAGATAAAATTTATGTGTTGGATAAGTTTCATTCAGGTATGCAATATACTGTTGTTGGCTGTGAGTTCAATGTTAATGAATCAACTATATATATTAAATAAACTATTTTTATACCTAGAAATACAGCTAACTAGAGAGGTGAAAGATCTTTACAAGGAGAACTACAAACTACTGACCAAAGAAATAAAAAATGACTTTAACAAATGGAAAAACATTTTATGCTCATAAATAGGAAGAATTAATATCATTAGAATGGCTATAATGCCAGCAGCAATTTATATATTCAATGCTATTCCTATTAAACTATCATTGAATTTCTTCACAGAAATAGAAAAAGTGTTTAAAAATTCATATGGAACCAAAAACAGCCTGAATAGCCAAGGCAATCCTAAGCAAAAAAATAAAAATAAAAAATGTCTTACACACTGTTGGTAGGAGTGTAAATTAGTTCAACCTATGTAACAAACTTCACATGTACCCCTGAACTTAAGTAAAAGTTTTTTTAAAAATCTATTTTTAGATAGAAACACACATGAAACAAGGGGAATTGGTGAAAATGTTTTCACTAGAGGCTTGTAGGAATCTAACCATGTATTTTACCTAAGTGAAATGATTTAGTATTTGCTAATTCAGGGTCTGTGGCAACTTTATAGAACATAACTACTGCAAATATTGACTGTGTTTTTATTTCAGCTGTTTCTGTCAGTTTTCTTCTTAATTTCACCAAGAGAAATTAGAGCCTTTTTGCTTATAGGTATCTCAATTGTCATAAAATAATGAGAGCAATAAAAATGACTGCATATTTTGATACATGCTAAATATGGTATAAAAAGCTTAATATCTTATATCTCTAAATCCTTGTTATACATTTTCTTAGGACTCTATAATTTTCTTTACAGGCCTGTATTATAAGTATTAATTACTGATGTGATTATTGTAAAATATAAATTTTGTTAGACAAGTTTTATGAAAGTAAAAAGCATGTCTTTTTCTTTTTTGAATATTTACAATTAAGTTTACACAATAGGTACTGATAAATAGCAAATGATACAAAAATACTCGTAATAACCTTTGCAAGGGAGGGATTAAATATTACAAACTTTAGCAAAGTAGGAACTAATATGATTGAACTTCTCTATACCTTTAAAATATTTGCTTACGGACCATCAAATTAGCTTTTAATATTGGTAAACCTATAAACTAGTTTTATTCAAAAGATGATTTTTAAAACATATTTTATTTTAAAAATGAAAATAACATATTTCTATGCATATTAAGGCAAATTAAAAATATTTGTATTGACTAGCTAAATGCCAAAAATTAAATAAGTGACAAGATTATTCTTGCTTCACATTTGTGTACTTTAATCAATTTTTAGCTGAATGTGTTGCTAATATATTATCTTGTTTTTTTCTAAAACCATTTTTTTTAATTATTTTTTTTCCCGAAGAATTCCCTGAAATAGTCTTTTTATTAAGTATATCTCTGATTTACTTTTTTTGTGCAAACTCTAATATTTTCTAATTGAGAGAATAATCCCTTTATATGCTATACAGAGCAAATTGAATTATCACTCTAGTTTTTATAGTTCTGAATATTTTTCTATGTGAATTGTGTGAATATTTTAGCCTGATTTATTTCATATACTGTTTAAAACATATATATATATATATATATATACAGTCATCAGTCTTAAGGTATTGAACAATAGAAATTATTAGAAGAGTGATCCCTAAAAAAAAAAAAAACAAGGTATCTTACTGTGAAGTGAGCTCTGCTTCTGCAATGGTGTTGTGAAGAAGATGTTGGACCTACTTCCCAATAGTATTTCTCTGGAGAAAATTACAAAATGAAAACACAATCATTTAAAGTTTCTGAATATTATCCTAAGAGTATATAGCAAGTGGAGAATCTTCACTCAACAAAATCTAAACCTCAGAATAGTTGAGATTTGTGGCTTCTAAGCCACAACTTTCTTCTTTCTCTCTCATCTCCTTTATAAAGAAGCTACTCTGGGTGGGTGGGTCAAGAAGGCAGGGGCTCATTTTCCCCTTAGCTTCTAGTATGGGATGACAGTTTCAAACAAGGAAAGAGAGAGAGCCAGCATTTCTCATCTCCCCTAGCCCTGTGTTGTAGAAGTTCCATTTTGGAAATATAACAGAAAGGATGGGTTTTCCTTCTTGTTTTCCATGTCTATTTATAGGATAGAGTCTCCACTTCAAGCACAGCAGACAGAGAATACTCGTTTTTGTTTCTGCCCTAGCTCAATCACTCTGTATAGAAAGTTCTACATTGGCAAGAGTAAGCTGAGAGGACCAGAGGCTATCATCCTTTTCCCTGTTTCAGCTCAGTCCCCAGGGCCTGCTCATAACAAGGGTGTAACTAGGAGAGAGATGAGTCGCTATCTCCACCACCAGCTCTTATGAAGTGGGATAGAGAACCTGCCAAGGAGCAAAGGCAGGCCCACACACTCCTAAGGAACTTGAAAAATCAGAAGAAACTGGTCTTATATTAACAGAGAATGAAGAAGTCTATATCTAGGGATGTTCTAAAAGTCACTAGAGATACAGGTGGAGAGCAATTAAAAAGGTGTTCATAGTCCCATGATATCAGTGGCAATGAGAAAAATGGCAAAGAAGTTAGAAGTTTTACAGAGAGAATCAGGAAAAGAAGCAGACAAGAGAGGCCCTCCTGAAGTCACAGGCCACGTTGGGGTTGGGAAAATGAGACTGTGCAAAAACTCTAGGCTACTTCCACTCAGGAGCAATCAGAGCTGAACCTAGGGTAAGGGGAGGGAGGGATGAGATTGAAAACATTTCTCCAGCCAAACAAAATTTATCAACAAAGGGAGGAATCCTTGACTGAATTGAAGGTCTTAAGCACGATCTCCAACCACTTACTTAATGACGGCTACAATAAGTAAACTCAGGAATAACTCCTAGGAAGCCAGTCTTAATTATATCATATATGTCTCACATTCTGAAAGACTGTGAGCATATCAAAAGCTTCACCCTCTCAGAAATAATCAGAAAGAAAAAATCTCAGCTAGAGGTTCCTGCTTACATGTGGGATAAAAACAAATTTCTTAATAGGGATATAAACTCCATGCTTTGCACACATCTAACACTAAAGAATAAACACCTAACTAATGAGTAGGGTTAAGCAAAAGTTTTGACCAATAAGTGTGACATATGGCAACTAAGGGCCAACTTCTAGGTAATTAGGCTAAAAGAAAACACACACACACATATACACACAATCTGTAAAGGGATACCAGAGGCTGAATACTGTGGGAGAAGTAGACCTTAAAAAGTTAGATTAGTTAAGACTTAAACTAAAAACAAACAAAAAAACACATCATGCACCAAGGGTAGAGGGACTCTGTGTCTAAAGTTGTTACATTTATTTAAAAATGTCTAGTTTAAATAAAAAAGGTATGTGACATTCAAAGAAAAAGAAAAGTGTGACTCACACACAAGAAAAAAGAAGGATGGGGCAACAGAAATTGCTTTTGAAGGAGTCCACATGTTGAACATAGCAGAAAAGACTTAAAAGTACTCATTATAAATATGTTCAAATAACTAAAGGCAGCTATGTCAAAAGAAGATATATTGACAATATCTCAAAAATAGAAAATATCTGTAAGAAAATAGAAATTGGAAAATAAGGACCAAATGGAAATTCTGGAGTTGAAAAGTGTAATAACTGAAATAAAAACTTTACAAGAGAGACTTAACAGTAAATTCAAGCAGACAGAAGAATTGATGAGCTTGAAGATAGATTAATATTACATAACCTAAAAAACTGAACAGACTATCAGAAAAATGTGGGACACAATTAAGTGTACCAAGATACATGTCATTAGAGTTATAAAAGTAGAGAAAAGCATTTTGAAGGAATTATGGTTTAAAACTTCTCAAATATAATAAAAAGCACCAATATACATATTCAAGAAGTTAATGAAATCCAACTGAAATAAACCTAGAGATCCACACTCTGACATAGAGTGAAACCTTGAGGGTGGGTACAGTGGCTCATGCCTGTAATCCCAACACTTTATGGGGCCAGGGTAGCACTGCTTCAGCTCAGGAATTTGAGACCAGCCTGGGCAACATGGTGAAACTCTGTCTGTATTAAATAAGAATAATGTAATAGTAAAATGTTTAAAGCCTAAGAAAAAAATCTTGAAAGTAGAATAAAAAAGATTTATCATATATAAAGGAATACGAATAATATTAACAGCTAACTTCTACTTAGAATCAACAGAGGACAGGAAGCACAAGGATGTCATATTCGAAGTGTTGAAAATAGCTACTCAGGAGGCTGAGCTGGGAAGATCGTTTGAGCCCAGAAAGTCTTAGAAATTTCAGTTCTCACATTTTCATAGGTTTTACCTCAATAATTGTACAACATTATTGTGATAAAGTCATTAATAAAATAAGATCTAGTCCTGGCTCTGGTGGGACTGTGGTGAAGAGTAATCATTGTGGAATCCATTAAGAGCATTCTTCATTTAAAAAAAAAAATGACCTACTGTCTAAGAGAAATAAAGGTCATATCCTAGAGACTCAGCCAGACTCAGCCCCACTAAAAGACAGATGTTTAACTTAATCATCATGTTACATGATTCTTCTCTTGCCCTACACCCTACTGCCACAGCAACAGGGATTCAGTGCAGCAGCAGTAGCAGTAGGATACAGCTGAATGAGAAGTTCAGTCAGGAGTAGAGGCAAAACAAGGACACTAGGGGAACTTCATGACTTTAGCACTTATTACCAGAGAAAACACTAAACAAAGCTTAACATCTAGCTGATGTTAACTAAATCTTCACACTCAAGGTCTATTTACTTCAGTTCCCATGACTTAATACAAACGTCCAGTTTTCAACAACAACAACAAAAAAAGAAATATCAAAAGGCTAGAAAATACACACACAGACATATAAGCATCAAAAATACATGCAAGAAAAAATAGGCAACAGAGGAATGGAAGTTTTAAGAAATCAAAAGGAAATTCTAAAAATCAAAAATGTAGCGATGGAAATAAAGAATGCCACTTGGATGGGGACTATCATAATACTTCACAAACTAAAAAAGAGAAAGGAATATCATCTTGGTAAAGAACCTACAGCTAACAAAAAATCTACACTTTAACATCACCATCATACTTAGTGGTGAGAAACAAAAAATCTACAATTAACATTATAGTTAGTGGTGAGAAACTGGATATTTCTTGACAAATATCAGGAAAAGGCAAAGATGTCTGTCTTACCACTCCTACTTAATATCACACTGGAAGTTCTACCTTTTGCAACAAGACAAGAAAATAAAATTTATACATGTGGAAGGGAAGAAATAATATGGTCTTTTTTATCAAACACACCATGTTATCACTCACAGGTGGGTGTTGAACAATTAGAACACATAGACACAGGCAGGGGAGCATCACATACTGCGGTCAGTTGGGGAGGCTAGGGGAAGGACAGCAGGGGGTGGAGATGGTGGGGAGGGATAATGAGGGGAGAAATACCAGATATAGGTGATGGGGGGTTGAAGGCAGCAAACCTACCTATGCAACAATGCTGCATGATCTGCACATGTACCTCAGAACCTAAAGTACAATAAAAAAAATGACATCCTTAAAATTCTCAAAGAATCAATAAAAATACTCAGAAGTAATGGTCAAATTTAACAAGGTTACAGGGCGCAAAGTAAATACACAAAAATCAAATGCTTTCCTGTATACCAGTTAGGAACATTCATAATTTGAAATTTAAAAGTAAACCTTTTTAATAACTTTTACAATAATACCAAAAAAGAAAAATAAATACTTAGGTATAAACCTCACAAAAATGTGTGGGTGTCATATGCAGAAACCTACAAAACTCTGATAAATCAAAGAAGGTAAAAGTCCATGAAGATATATTTCATCTTGTTCAGTATTGGTAAGATGTCACATTTTCCCAATTTTGTCTATAGATTCAACACAACCCCAATCAATATCTCAGTCAGTTATAGTGCAGATACTGACAAACCGATTCCAAAGTTTATATGGCAAGGCAAAAGATCTGGAATTGCCAATACAATACTGAAGAAAATATAGCATCCTGAAAAAAATCAAAAAGTTGAAGGATATTACATTAAAAACTAAACATAAATAAATAAAAATGAATAAACCATGGGCCTTCACTAGTAATAATATATCAATTTTAGTCCATTAACTGTAACAATTATACTAATGTAAGATACTAATCATAGGAAAAAATGGATGTGAGGTTCACAGAAACTTTGTAGTATCTTTGCAATTTTTTAGAAAATCTAAAATTGTGATAATAAAGTCTATTAATGTTATTAAAATGAAGAGGAAATAAACACTTTTACAGACCAAAAAACCTGAAAGAATTAATTATTGACAGACGTGCATAAAGGAAATGTTCAAAGAAGTTCTTCAGTTAAGAGAAGCATGAGATGTTAATTTTTAGAAAAATTATGCAAGAAAGAGGATAATAATGTTGGCTAGTTGTGTTTTTATTATGTAAGTTATAGTTCATAGTAGTTAAAATTAGCTGGATTAGGCATTTTCTGTGTGCAAAAAATCAAAGTTTAAATGGGAGTAATTTTAAAACGTCTTTGACATAGGTTCCAAATTCCCTGCATTAATCCTCGTGTTTTTCAAATTAATGACTTCTGCAAGTTTTGCAAACTCATTGGGGCTAATTGAATCCTATTTGCATAGATACCAAAGCAGGTTGTCCTTGACTTGTTTTTGATAAACTACTGACACTGATGGACAGGAAGAAGAAGATAACTAAACAGAAAATAAAAAGCCTCTTTTCTTAGCAGGCATAATGCTTGCTATGCAAAATAAATTATTATTCTCACTTAATTTGGTAAATAATACTTAACATTTTAAAAACTGGCAGTTTTAAGTTCAGGAAAAATTTAAATGCTCCAGAGTATATTAGTGTCAAACATTCTGTGAATCTAAGTGAAAATATTTTATTTGAACATTTATATTCATTGGTGTCTCGGGGGAAAAGGGAGAAAAAGTCTCTTTTGTCAAAGAAAGGAATTTTTGCCACTCTTTATAACAGTGCTGAGGAATAATACTGACAGAAGACTTTTGTTTTAACTTGTTTATTAAATCTGCCTCTATGTATACAAAGTGAAATAGAGACTTTTCTTTAGCGAATACATTTGCTTGAATTAGTCATAATGTTTTAGAAATTTTATTTTGTTGGGCAAACACCACTTCATATCCCTAAATAATAAATTTTTTCAAGGAATAATACTGTTCTTTTGCCTAGAACTAAATAAAAAATAAAATCTATTTTAACAAAAAAACACTTTCAACAAAACAGTGAAATTAGGAAGAGGAATAAAATGACTGTTAGGGCTATCATGTTACCCTTTCTCTCATCTTGCTCAGAATATCCTATAAGAAAGACATCTTTAATATATTTACTTGATCCTCACAGGGTGTGAGCAGGATTACAGGAGATACTATAATATATATAAATGTACTTTGATGACTCTTAATCATCCCTCAAGATCCAACATCACCTCTTCCATGTGGTTTCCTTTCTTTGGATGTCCCCAGCACTCAACTTGTTCCAACAACACAGCAAGAGGCATAACACATTCATTTGCTCATCCAAGTCCTCTGTACCCAATAGGTGCTCAGTACATTTTAAATGTGAACATCTCCCAGTAGAAGAGTAACCAGATTAGGGACTGTGTTTTATTAACTTTACACTTACTTAAGTAAACTTTATTACTTACTGCTGTATCTCCCACTCCTAGTATTTTCCTATACTTAATAGATGTTAAAAGAATGTTTGCCTGTTAAGTGGAAGAACTGATTAAAAAGCATAAAGGCTATAATGTGCGGTGCATAATTATTATTACTAACTTAAATCCAAATTTGCTGTGCTCCGAAGATCTTACCAGCTAACCTGTGTTATCTATTATGTCTCTCTTGCCTATCTCTGGTTCATTAACTCCAGTCTTAAATTTTTCTTACATACTTTGTAAATACTTCCTAGGTTTACAGTGTAAAGACATATAAATTGAATTTCTGTCTACATGTCTTTATTTTTCTTTTTGATAAGTAGACCACAATTTATTTGATTATTCATCATTCTGTGAGTTCTTCAGCTTCGTCCATTTTTTTTTTAATGCCAACACTTTCTATTTATAGTCAAGTCAGCTTAGGATATTTCCACATTATCACTTCTGACCTTTATTTCATTCCTTCTGGAAGTATGTAGTTAAGTCCACAATATCTTTTATCCTGGACTTCTGTTAGTTTTTCTACTTGCTTTAATTTTCCTGGACTACTGCTTGAATCTTGTACCTATTCCCTCTGATTCCAGTTCCTCAACTATTCTCCCCCCATTCAATCTGTTATTTTAAAATACAGGCACACCTCATTTTTATTGTGCTTTGCTTTATTGTGCCTCACAAATATTTTGTTATTTACAAATTGAAAGTTTATGGTAATGCTGCATCAAACAACAATATTGGTGCCATTTTTCCAATAGCATGTGCTTACTTCATGTGTCTGTGTTACATTTTGGTAATTTTCACCGTATTTCAAACTTTTAAATTATTATTATATCTCTTATGAGGAACTACAATCAGTGAAATTTGATGTTACTATTGTAATTCTTTTGGGGCACCATGAATCGTGCCCATATAAGATGACAAGCTTAATTAATAAATGTTGTATGTGTTCTGACTTCTTCACTGACTGGCTGTTCCCACATCTCGCTCCCTCTTCTCAGGCCCAAGACACAACAATATTGGAATTAGGCCAAATAATAACCCTATAATGGCCACTAAGTGTTCAAGTGAAAGAAAAAGTTGCACATCTCCCACTTTAAATCAAAAGCTAGAAATGATTAAGCTTAGTAAGGAAGGTATGTTGAAACATGTAACAGCCTGAAAGTCAAGACTTTTGTGCCAGTTAGCCAAGTTGTAGATGCAAAGGAAAAGCTCTTGAATGAAATTAAAAGTGCTGCTCCACTGAACACAGGATGATTGAAAAGGGGAAGCAGACTTATTGTTGATATGTCATGGGATTTTAGGAAAAAAAGCCATTTCCATAACCTAAAAGTACGAGGTAAAGTGGCCAATGCTGATGTAGAAACTGCAGCAAATTATCGAGAAGATTTCTCTAAGATAATTGATAAAGGTGACTACACTAAACAACAGATTTTCAATGTAGATGAAAGAGCCTTCCATTGGGAGCAGATGCAATCTAGGAATTTCATAGCTTGAGAGGAAAAGCCAATGTCTGGCTCCAAAACTTCAAAAGATAGCCTGACTCTCTTTTTACAGGCTAATGTAGCTGATGAAATTAAGTTGAAGCCAAAGCTCATTTGCCATTCTAAAAATCCTAGGGCCCTTACAAATTTATCATGTTCATTAGTGCAAAGCCTATTATTGTTGCTGGTCCATTCATAAGCCCTCTCTTGTTTTATTCAGTTTTTTTTTAAACCCCCATTGCCATCCCTATTAAGCCTTTCAAGAGCAACCATTTTAAGAGATATAATATATACTCTTGTATTTGTATGTATTTTCATCAAGCTATCATTATATAAAGGCATTGTGCTTTGGAGCACATTCTGTTTCTTTTTCATTATTATGTTTTTTGGAGCGTTGTCACATTTCAGTGTGTGTAACTAGTCTGCCACTTCCAACAGCTGCATCTTACTCTCTCAATCCTCTATTTACACCACAGCCCAAGTGATCTTTAAAAATGCAAATCTGGTCATGTCACACAGCTATTTAATATCTATTGATGATTTTTCATTTGACTTAGGGTGTATTCAAAACTTCTTACCATGTTTTGTTACCTTGCAGGATTTGGGCAGTGCCTGGTTAATAAGTCTCATCCTTTGCCTTCTTCCCTTTCGTGTCTGCATTTCAACCAGAGTGGCCTAAACTTCCTCAAATCGGTTACACTTCCACATTTGTTATTTACACCCACTGATCTTTCTTTCTTCAGGTATCAGTCTAAATTTTGCTTCCTCATGCAAGTGTTCCATGACTGGCCAATTAAATCAGAAGCTCAAGTTTTAAAACTTCTTTAACACCATTTACTTTCGGTTACACTTTACACAATCTTTACTTATATATGTTTATGTGTTTAATTCTTTAATATTTGTCTTATCCACTACCATGTCAGTTCCACAAAGGCTGGGGGTAGGTTTATTTGTTCCTCTGTCAATCTTGTTTCTGCCTATGGGAAGCCCTCCATAAAAAAGTGTTTAATGATGTACATGGAAGAAGTCACTTAACCAAGGTCATAAAACTAATTAAAATCAAATCCAGGCAAGAATTCAGCATCTTTCCACTTCCTGTACTTGGCATTCTTTGAATGTATTGCTATTCTGTATTCTTCTGTCTATTCCAGCTCTTTACAGACAATAGGTGCTCAATAACTACTTCAGGAAAACATAAAATAAGCAAATAAATGGAACTGTGGATTATATAGCTTTATATTTATATCGAAGAGCTACTGGCTATCATGTGACATCTCTAAATCTTGAAATTTATTCATAAAATAGTTGTATTTGATATTCTTGTTAAGTTTATAAGTAGACATTACACTTTTCTTACATTTTTACCAGGTTAAGACTGCTTCTGCTGATGTCATAAAGTCAGAGAGCTACACTGATAAATGTCTGTAAAAATGTGTCTGTTAAAATGTGTAGAAAATGTGTGTCTGTTAAAATGTATAGAAAATGTCTCTTAAAATGTGTAGCAAGCTAAGTTTCAAACAGCAACTGAATAGAGGGAATCAATCTATGCATGTTCAATTTGTGCTTATTTTAATAAGGAAAGAGACTAATGACTTCTCTACTTAAAAGAGGATGGATAGATTCATGTTTTTAAGACTATTTCCTTTACCTTAGGAAAACTAGAATAATAACCTATTCTTCTCTCCAACTTGGTCTCTGCCTGAGCAGATTTTGTCAATGGACCTGTCACAATGCTGAAATTGGGAGCTCTTTCTATGTTGTTTCATAAATCTAATTATATTGACTTGAATCCCTGCCATATCAGCAAACAAACAAACAATAAAAGCTTTTAATGAAGGTATCAAATAGCATTTTAAAATTGAATTTTTAGTGGTAGCAGGGAAATTGCCATGTGTTTACCAAGTGATATAAATTCTGTATTACTCATTAAATACATGCCTTGAAAACTAAAGATGATCTTTTTTTCTGTTATGCTAAAAAAGTTAAATAACTTGGAAAGTAACGCTAGTTTGACTATTGGCAGTACTGGTAGGTAAGTAAATAAAAAAATATAACCCCATTTCAGTGTGACTGAAGGTGGCTGATAAATGAGACCTTCGTCCAGTTAGCCTGCCCTAGTATCTGATATTCCTCAATCTGAGACTTAATTCTTTCAGTTTCAAGTACTATGAGATTCTCGCATTTACAAAATTCTATCCATTTTCAGGGTTTACCCATTTATTAGTTATTTTAACTTCACATCATAACTCTTACATCTGAGAAATTATTAATACCCAATGATAGAAAACAAAACTGAATTTCGACAAAATTACATTATTTGTTCAAGAACTCACAGCAAACAGGCCTTCTGACTTGGGTCTTGAGCCTTTCACCAACATCAAATAGTACTAATGATATTTTATTATAAGTGTTTTAACTGGGGCTATTATGAGTTAATTTCCATTATCTCTTCTTCCTTCCATACAATCTTTTTTCATACAACTTCTTGTTTATGTTGTTTCATAAGCATCCCTCCCACCAGAGTCTCGCTTTGTCCTGTATGATATATTTCTGTTGGCTCCATCACGAAGTCTCAGGGCACTTGGAAGATCCTGTTGTAAAGTTCTAAAACTCTTGACTATCTGTTGGGATTTGAAAAATAAAGAAGTCAACATTAGGTAAGATAAAAATAAAATTAAAGAAGAAAAAAGAGTATGCTGGGCCTTTGCCTCTGACCTCTGGGTAGTTTCAAAGATGAGTCCAGGGATAGAGTTGCAGTTGCAGCTATGAACCAGGTCTTCAGAGGGGTGACAGAACTAAAGGGAGAGAAAGAAATGTGAATTTACATTAGTTGAAATTTTTTAATCACAGTGGCAATAATACCCCAGTACAGTAATCTAAGCTAAAACAAGAAATTCACTGGATGATGTCACAAGATGGAAAACCAGAGGGAGTTAGGGTAGATGGAAGCTGGCATAGGGACAGCTGTGTCCAGGGACTTAAACAGCACAGTGGTGTCCACTTCTCATTTTTCCTCTTATCTATAGAGTATCTTACTCTACTCTTTTTTCCTATATTGCACAAGAGGAATGTAGAAGATAGATTTTTTAAAAATAGACCTCAGTTTTGGACTCAAGTAGCTATAGTCCCAGCTACTCAAGAGGCTGAGGTGAGAAGATCACTTGAGCCGAGGAGGTCAAGGCTGCAGTGAGCTGTAATCATGCCACTCTACTCCAGCCTGGGTGACAGGGTGAGGCTCTGTCTCAAAATGACAAAAAAAAAAAAAAAAAAAAAAAAGAAAATGCATGATGATGATAAGAAAGCCTTTAGCAGTGGTTGTACAGAGGAGTGGTTTGAAGATAGAATCTATAAGATTGTCAGGGCTTGAAGATGAGTATTGGGAGGATATGAGAAAAAAACAACTCATATTTCTAACGTGATTGCATGGATGAAAACATAGTTCACATGTATGGAAAACGTGAGGAAAATAGTTTTGGTAACAACTTTGAAAAAATTAATTATAAAATCATCCCAATTTTAATCTCTGGATTACTGGATAGAGATTATACACTTTCCTATGTCCAGAGAAAGAATGATTATTAATCATATTTTCCTTTGTCTTTAGAGTAATTGAGATTATTGAGCAGATAAAGTCTGGTCAGAGAGTAACTACAGATCTTTCAAAAGTGTCTGTGACCAGAGTATCAATAAGGATAATGCTTTGATGGACAGACAGCCTGTTTCTCCTCACTCATTCAACCTCAGATCTGTATCCTCCATGTCTCCTTTGTCATAGAGATACAGTTTTTCAAATAATACATGCTTTTTTTTTTTGCCCATATGTGTGTATATGTGTAGATATGCCTGCATGCTAAATGACTACACATGACTTTTCAAATCTTCTGTAAATGTTGAAGCAAAGTTTAGCAAGGGTGAACATGGGAAATGTGTCTATAAGAAGCTCAATGAAGAGATTAGAAATTACCCATGATCAGACATCTGAGGTTCTGAAATGGTATCAGATCTGATTTATGTATTTCTAGGTGGGTATGTTTTCTCATGATGTTCTCTTGTTCATGCTGTCAGAGAATCTGTAGTAATCACTTAGGTTTACCAGTAGTAGAATGACATCACCTTGACTTTGTTAAATATTTCTCATTCTTCAGTGGATCTCATTATTTTAAGCTATAGAATGTATTTGTCTTTTTCCCTCAGTATTTATACCCATAAATAATATGAAGAATGTTATCACACACTTTCTTGGCAACTGTTTTCGTAAGCAACCCAGTATAATCTTGTAAGGCAGTCTCAGTTATTTTTATCTGGGGGATTTGTGTTTCTGTGTATCTTTCTTCTCGACCACGGACTGGCAAACAGTGGCCTATAGGCTATTTTTTTTAAGGTTTCATTGGAACACAACCATGCTTATTTGCTTGTTTATGACTTATGGCTGTTTTAATGCTATTAATGGCATAATTGAACAGTTTTGACAGAAACCAACTAGCCTGCAAAGCCTAAAACATTTACTAGCTCATCCTTTGTAAAAAAGATTTGTTGACTTCTGTTGTAAACTACAATTTGATAATAGGAGATCCTGATGATAACTAACATTCTCATTAAGTACATTTAAGATTGAAATGATGAAATACTGTCTCTTTTTAAAAATGTCCCTCCTTTGGATCTATACTAGAAGTGGGATTGCTGTATCATACAGCAATTCTGTTTAGTATGTCAGAGATATCTGCACTTTTATGTTCATTGAAACACTAATCCCAATGACCAATATATGAAATCTACCCCAGTGTCCATCAATGGATGAATGGATAAATAAATTATGGTCTATACACAATAGTATTGTAGATACACTATTCATCCTGAAAAAAAGAAGAAAATTCTGTTCTTTGCGATAACATGGGTAGACCATGCTAAGTGAAATAAGCCAAGCACTCCTATGTGGAATCTAAAACAATAGAATTCATGAAAACAGAAAGTAGAATGGTGGTTACCAGAGGCTGGGGATGGGGAAATGGGAAGATGTTGGTCAAAGGATACAAAGTTTTTGTTAGATCCACTGAACAATGAGTTAACTGTAGTTAATAATAATGCGTATTTCAAAATTGCTAAGAGAGTAAATTTCAGTTGTTCTCGCCACATAAAATGATAAGTATTTGCGGTAAAGGATATGTTAATTAGCTTGATTTAATCATTCCACAGTTTATACATGTCATATCATTTTGTACCCCCTAAAAATACACAATTATAATTTGTCAATTTAAAATAAAAATAAGGAAAATTATATTGAAAATATTTTCCACCTTTCTTCTGTCAGCTTCTTTTCTTCATGCAATTTAAGCTTTTCCATAATGTATACAACTTTCGCTGAATTTGCTGCATCATCCTAACAGGCAGTGGTATAAGTTAACTAGGACCACCAGTATGCATGTGTTTTAGAGATGTTTAGAATTTCTTTGGAAAAATTGAAAAATGAATAGGTCCGATTATGTTTTGTCACTGTCCTGCTATTTTTGTCTACAGTGGAAAATTATTTTGCCTTCATATCATTTTTGACAAGAGCTAACAAAATCTAAACATTTATGTTCAAAAGGTAACTCCTTATTGCTATTCTCTGTGCTTTCTAATCTCAATTTATTCCTAGGGCAACAGAGATGTCACAATTATATCACCGTAACAAACCATATCTTTATCATATTGCTATGTCTGGCTGCATGAGTTATAAGGTCATGACTCTGGACTGAAAGCACATTTAGTAACACAACATAAAATTTCTCATTCAATATTTACCCTTACATAGTTGTGGTTGTTGTTTAGGCAAAATAGGCTCCCTTTATAAAGGGAAAAAAAAAAAAAAAGTTAAAATACAAATGCAAAGATTAAGAAAAAAAAAGGCCCTTGCTTAAAGAAAGGAGAGAGAAACTTCTAGTCAGAATCTGAGAACATAGGTAAGAAGTTTCACATAGTGTTCTGGGGTCAGTCTGAATCCCAGCTCTATGACTTACAAGCTATGTGACCTATCTAAGATCTACTTTTCATCTGTAATGTGGGTATAATAATAGACCCTATTTAATCTGGATTTAGAGTGGATTATAAGAGTAATTGCACATGAAGTGCTTAGCATAGAGCCTGACATTTAACAAGGGTTCCATAAATGTTAACCCTAATAATAGTAGTAATAATACCTTATTTTAAGAATTCCTCATCTACTCTCGGGGAACAAATTATATTCCAGGAGGCACTGGAGCAACATCTGTATAGACATAGTTATCTCATGGCGGGCCACATATTTAATGGTCTATCAGGATGGATAGCTACACAAAAAGCTGGCATAATGAGACCTGCCTAAAGAGGAAGTGTGGGACAAACCTGACTGGCTGAGGAAAGAGTCTCCGAAGTATTTATCTACACACTGTTTTTAATTACATGCACTCTCTTTAGTAAGAAAAATTATGTTATTAAGTAAGTGGAATTACTGTACTTAGAAAAAAATTCAAAAATGGCCACAGATTTATTTAAAAGTAGGTGGATTATTGATAGTTTTATGAACATAAATTTAAAATATTTATTATATTTTATTGGAGATATTAATTTTTAATAATAATATAAAGAAAAATCTTTTATATTTGAGTGTTCCCATTTAATGGATATTTCTCATTTCTCAACAATGACTAAATAATCTAAATGTACAGAGATTCTCAAATAATTAAACAGTCACAGGAAAAGATAGTTTATAAACCTTACTGTCCATGACTCCATAGAGCTTAATGTAGTGGTAGGGAAATACTTCAATTGAATAATCATAAAAACAAATAAAATATTTAAGTGTTTAGGAGGCATGTAGCATGCTGCTGTCATCATGTGTAATACTGGGATTTGGCCTTGTCATTAATTTAATATCTATTTTAGAGCTTTTGCTCATTGTGAGACATTGTTCTAGCTGCTTGAAATACCACAGTGAATAAGCCAGACACAGTTTTATGGAAATTATAAACTAGCAGATGCTCAGAGAGGATAGAAAGTATGTTAGAGATTACATATTTAGAAAGTAGGAGAGCCAAAATTCACATTTAGATCAATCCAATGCCAAAATCTATATCATTAACCACTGTCACCTATTCTGTCTTCTCAGTTTTAACTTTATACATTTTAGTGAATATTTGTCTTTTGTCTGTTTATCTGACCAACAAATGAATATCCTTCTCACATTGGAACATTTCCCATATTTTATGTGAGTCTTAATGCTAGGCAGACTCTACCTCTCACCATGGGCACTGAAAAGCTAGATACTCCTTTTCTGAGTCAACCACGAAGAAATGGATTGAGCACAATCCTAAGCTACACAAACAAACAAATAAATAAATAACATGAAAACAAGGATCACATTACCAAAATTGAAACTATGCTATAGAGCTACAGTAAGCAAAACAGCATGATGCTGGTACAAAAACAGACATATAAACCAATGGAACAGAATAGAGAGCCCAGAAACAAGGCCACATACCTATGACCATGTGATATTCAACTAAGCTGACAAAAACAAGCAGTGGAACTACCTATTTGATAAATGGTGAGGGGATAACTGGCTAGTCATATGCAGAGAATTGAACTTGGACTACTTCCTTATACCATTTACAAAAATCAACTCAAGATGGATTAAAGACTTGAATGTAAAACCTCAAAGTGTAGAAACCTTGGAAGACAACCTAGGCACTACCATGCACTACCATCCTGGACATAGAAACAGTCAGAGATTTCCTGACAAAGATACCAAAGGCAATTGCAACAAAGGCAAAACTTGACAAATGGGATCTAATTAAACTAAAGAGCTTCTTCACAGCAAAAGTAGCTCTCAGCAGAGTAAGCAGACAAACTAAAACCTGGGAGAACATATTTGCAAACTATGCATCTGACAATGTTCTAATATCCAGCATCTACAATGAACTTAAACAAATTTACAAAGAAAAAACAACTTCATTAAAAAGTGTGCAAAGGCCATGAAAAGACACTTTTCAAAAGAAGACATACATGGAGCCAACAGGCACATGAAAAAAAGTTCAATATCACTGATCATTAGGGAAATGCAAATTAAAACTGCAAAGAGATATCATCTCACACAAATCAGAATGGCTATATAAAAAGTCAAAAAATAACTGATGCAGAGAAAAGGGAACACTTATACACTGCAGTGGGAGTGTAAATTAGTTCAATCATTGTGGAAAGCAGGATGGTGAGTCTTCAAAAAGCTAAAAGCAGAGCTACCATTCAGTCTAGCAATCCCATTACTAGATATATGCTGAGAGGATATAAATCATTCTACCATAAAGACAAATGCACACAAATGTTCGTTGCAGCACTATTCACAATATAAAAGACATTAAATCCACCTAAATGTTCATCAATGACAGATTCAATAAAGAAAATGTGGTACATACACACTATGGAATACTAAGCGGCCATAAAAAAGAATGAGATCATGTCTTTTGTGAGAACATGGATAGCGCTGGAACCCATTATCCTTGGCAAACCAACACAGAAACAGAAAACCAAATACTACATATTCTCAGCTATAAATATAAATTATAAGAACCCATGAACACAAAGAAGGGAACAAAACACACTCAAGTCTACTTGAAGGTAGAGGGTGGGAGAAGGGATAGGAGCAGAAGAAATAACCATTGGGTATGAGGATTAATACTTGGGTGATAACATAATCTGTACAATAAACCCCTGTGACACAAGTTCACCTATGTAACAAACCTGCACATGTACTCCCAAACCTAAAATACAAGTTAACAAAAAGAAGAAAATAAAATCTTGAGTCCCTTGAAAAATAAGAACACATTAGGTTTCAGAATGTACTATTTTGTTTCTATTATTATTATTCAATCCTTTTCTCACTTGAGCTATTCCAAAAAACAATATAATTTCCAAATATTTTTTTAAAAATGGACTTCACTCACTGCTGTGGACTAAATATTTGTGTCCCCCCAAATTCATGAGTTGAAATCCATTCCCCAAAACTTGGTATTTGAAGGTGGGTTCTTAAGGAAGCGATCAATCATGAGAGTGGAGTGCTTATGAATGGACTAGTGTCTTTATGAAAGAAACTCCGAAGAGCTCCCTCACCCCTTCTCCCCTCTGAGAACACAGAGAGAAGACATCAAGAAGACAGCTATCTATGAACCAGGAAGTTAGGTTTTCACCACATATCAAATCTGTTAATTGCCTTGATCTTGGACTTCCCAGCTTCCAGAGCTGTGAGAAATAAATCTCTGTTGTTTATAACCCTCTCTTCTTCCACTCAAAAAAGAAAGAAAGAAATGGATTGGGCAAATGGCTTCACCAATCCAGAAGGCTTACCCTGCATTTGAACTAGGTTTATATGTCTCAAAGAAAGGAGTGACTTTCAAAAGAAGTGGCGGAAAACACACCTGGGATTCAGAGCTTGCAATCATGGAACTGCAGTCTCTGGCTTGTAAAATTCAACCAAGGCAGCAGTGATGGTCTCAGTGGGCTGAATCTGTGCTGTGATTTTGACTCCCATTTTCTTATTATTTTCTGAGTATAATTCTGTTACCTTCCTGATGACTATTTAAATCATCTAGATTTATTTTCCATTGCTTGCAACCAAGAACCCCAGTTGATTGTTTAGGTTTTTTCACCCCACACATTTATCTTTATTAACCAATAGCTGATTGGATGATAATGAAATGAAGTTGCCATATGATTTTGCCTAGCTCTAAGAACTTCCTCCTTCATCTCCTTTGTTGTAGAGAAAGGTAAACTAGCACCAATTAGAATACTGATGATGCCTTGGGGCCCATTATTGGCTAGATGGCAAAGATAATTCACTTAGAATTTTTCTGATTCAAAAATAGCTTATTGAGAGATATGAATTGATTCAACCAAAATGAATATCTACAAACATACAGACCCTAATTGATAGCATCTTAAAAAAAAAAAAACTAAAAAAACTGAAAAAACTGAATTCAGCAACACAACTCAGATATTATACTGTCCTTTAATTCTACTCCTATTATCATCCTTTGTTTTAAATTTTTAATCTGTATGATTTTAGATTTCTAAGTGAATATAATTATCAGTCTAAAAATATTAAATGAGTAGCAGTATGTCAAAATCTTTAACTTCATGATCACCACATAAGCAAATGTTTGCAATGTGTTGTTTATTCTTTAAAAAATTACTCTGGTATAATATACATACCAATCCAAAGGAACTATCAATCAAGAAATGTGTTGATCCCCAAATCTGTAATTTTAACCAGGGAAGTTTTCTGTAATTTCAACCAGGGAAGTTTTCCTATTACCAGTGCAGTTGTTTTTGGTGACCAATCAGTAAAACAATGTATGTTTTCCATGTAATTCATGAATAATTTCTGATTTTCTGAGCTTTCACTAATTTGAATTTACTCAGATCTTTGTTGTTGTTGAAATTTATAAGAGTTTTATTTTTGCTACAACAGAAGTTTGTTAAATGGATGCATATTTGGCTAAATAGGCATTTTCTGTGATATTTATCCATAAGAGAAATTATTCAAGAATTTGTTAATTGGTATGTTTAATCATAAAAATACATTAACCATTCAGAAAAGGAAAATCATTCAGCTGTCTACATTTTTCATTCTGTCCCCCTTTCAATTATTTCAAGGATATGGAAGAGCTTGGCTACAGGACATTTAGGTATATGAATTAGTGTTAATCAGTGGTAACCACTGCCTATTAATCACCCAGAGATTTATCATCTAGTGTGTCTGGACATTTAAAAATATCTGGAGGTTTGCTATTTGCTAAATGTACATGGAGCAATCTAAAAAAAAAATTCCAAACAGATGTTTGTCTTTGAAGCCTATATTACTCTAAATGGATGTCTTTAATGCTCATCAAATTTTATTGAGAATAAGCAAAATCATTTTCATATCAATATCAAATACAAATACAGCATAAAGAAATAAAAATATACCTCAGAATTGTAATTTATAGAATATAATTAAATACCTATGTAAAAGCATATGCCAATTTTGTACAATTTAAATTACCAATAGATGTTTTATGTCAATTCATTTATGCCTAATTTATTTAGATACAAAAATTTCAGATTTTGTATTTATTTCTTTTGAATAGTTTCTTTGGGAATAAGATTCTTTCAGATTAATTTAATTCAATTTTAGTGATATAATGTATTTAAATATTTAACCTAGACTAGTATATCAAAATATATTACATTATATTGAACCTTAATTCTGGTAACTTTCTGTGTCTCAGTTAAATTTTTATAAGATAAAAGCTATTTGTACTAATTTTTTTAATGTTATACAAAAGAATTGGTGAAATCTTTTCAATCTGGGATTAGGGGGTGAGAAAAAAGAGTTATAGGTAACTTCAATATCTGGCCAATATGGATTAGTGTTCTCATTTTGACTTTTGCTAGTGCCTGAATGCTTGTGTTCACCCAAACTCATATATTAAAACCTAATCTCAAATGAGAGGGTCTTTAGAGGTGTAGCCCTTGGAAGGTGATTAGGTCATGAGGATAGAGCCCTCATGAATGGGATTAGTGCCCTTATAAAAGAGGTGTCAAAGTATCCCTTGCTCCCTCTGTCATGTGAGGTTACAGAGAGATGTCCATCTATGCACCGGCAAATGGGCACTTACCAGGCACTGAATCTGCCATTGCCTTCATCTTAGACTTCCCAGACTCCAAAAATATGAGAAATAAATTTCTATTATTTACAAACTACCCTTGTAATAGTTTGTTATAGCAATGCAAACAGACTAAGAAAGCTTTCCTTCAATTAGTTTTTTCATTTTCTTATAAGATCTATAAATGAATGAAAGACTCTTTGTTTTCATGTGTTATCAGAAGATGTTGAGTTAATTCCCTTCCATAATGGGTGGAGATAGTGATACCCTAAAGTCTTAATAATTATTGCCTTTTCTTATTTTTCTAGTATAGACAGTACCACTGCTATAATTTGATATTTGCATGCATTATTACAAATTGAAAATACCTACACATAGTTTATCACTTTGTATACTCAATACAGTCTTACTGTGTATTAGTTTTATCTTCATTTTATATATTAGTAAATATATATAAGCTAAATATATTTTATTTATATATATATCTTCCCAGGTTCAAGCAATTCTCCTGCCTCAGCCTCCCAAGTAGCTGGGATTACAGGTGTATGCCACCATGTCTAGCTAATTTTTTGTATTTTTTTAGTAGAGAGGGTATTTTACCATGTTGGCCAATCTGGTCTCAAACTCTTGGCCTCATGTGATCCACCCATCTCAGCCTCCCAAAGTGCTGAGATTACAAGCCTGAGCCACCACACCCAGCCTGTCTTCATTTTATAGATAAGAACACTAAGAACCAAAGAATTTTAAGTGACACATAATGGCTCATTACATTACTCTACAATGGAAAAGCTAGCTCCATAATCTCTGACCCCAAGATGAGTGATCTTTCTAGTACACTCTAACATCTCAGTATTAGTTTATGATGCTTATAAAAATCATTTATTGAGCCAAACCCCTATATTTTATACCTATGGTAAAACTCACATAAAATCCATGGTCATTTTCATTACACAGTGCCATTAGGTAATATGGATTTAAGTTTTGCTTTCTAGATATTTGAAGTACTATACGTGCAAAATGGAAGCGTGTTTGTTGTATTATAAGTCAAGAATCCAGTTTACTTCCATATTAATTAAAGTCTCTGAGGTGTCTCAGTATGAATGAATGCAAATAGACCCCTTATTATTTTTTATTTGCAGCTTTTTCTTAAATTGCCTTTTTATGTGTGGAGGTCAATTTCAGCCTCCTTCTCAATCATTTTAAGAGTACATACAGGAATCTGGAATAACAATGCTATGCAGTTGAATTGCATTTTACAAGTTTTAAGCAGTTTGATCTGATAGAATTCTGTAAAGTTGGTGGGCCAGATTTTATAAACCTCATTTTAGAGATTAATAACTTGGATTAAGGAACTACCCCAAGTCCACAAACATCCTGAGCAAGCAGATTTGATAGGTTAGGACTGTTTTCATGACAGTCTAGTCTGCATTTCTTCTACTGTCCCACTCTGCTCCAACTCTGCCAGTACTTGAAGATCATCATAAATGCTCCTGGCAGGTGGCAGATTGTGAGAGTGGTGTAGCAACAAGAGCATTTTTTTTTTTCAGCTCTGTTTCAGAAAGCACATACTGTCTGCATACTTTTAAAAGACTTTCCTTCATTCTTCGTTGGACATTGCACAATCAAGCAATGGAAATACTTTACAATAAAAAACCCCAATTCTAATTCTAAGGTAATACACAAAAGAAATGCTTTCCAGGAGATAAATGTTCAGAAAAGAGAAATTTGGTACTTCAAGGGACTGAGTGCTGTTTTGTGCCACTACTAGATTTAACTCTCACCTTGTATCACCACTGGACTGTTCTAATTAGTCTAGTGGAAAATGCCATCATAACAGTCATCCCAATTTAGGACAAGGAGACAGAACATGTATCTTGAAGCAAAAATATGCAAGTTGGGAAAAATGCTGACACTGGTTATGTCTGTGCTCAAGAATAGTTTGACTGTTATTGACTGAATTGCCTATATGAGTTGACAAGTGATTCCGGTCACTTTTCTATGAGACAGATATATGGCAAACCATTTTGTATCCTTAAAGGAAGGAAGATTCATAAAAACGAAATCATAAGCTCTAAAGGAGAGCTCAAATTATTATGTAACAACATACTAATGAGAATGAACAGACATTGTGTTTCTAAAGAATCTTTAGAGACAAATGACATCTCCAAATTAAATTTGGATACTAAAAAAAGATGCTTGTTTAATTGCATGTTATATAAGTGTCAGTTGTGTGTTAGAGAATAAGCAAAACATTACTTAAGACAAATAACTTGGATATGTGATCATCTTTAAAACACTGAAAGCTCAATGAGTGTGACACATTGTATAACTAGTCAAATGCTTCATAATAATAATCATAGACAAGTATCTGACTTTATACCCTTTTTTATCTGAAATATTTTACATATGCATGAACATTTCTCCACATATTTAAAGTTATAGAGATAAATGTTAATAGTTATACTGGTCATCTGAATTTTAAAAAACAGAATACTAATTTTAAAAAGGAAACATCTGGCTTAGAAAATGACTATATTTAGCATTAAGTAAATGCTTGTAATCATGTTGTAGAAATTTTAAATACTACTTTGGATATGTTAAATGTTGTACTTCAGTGACACTACACTGCCCAAGTAACTGTGTGTCCATGTTTCTTGGCTGGACATTCATGGTCTTTCACAACTTTACCCCAACCTATTTTCTTATCTAATTTCCCATAAATTTCCATCTCATATTTCCTGTTTTCTATTCATAATAAATTTTTCTTTTCCAAGTTTTTATTCATGGTCTTCCCACTGCCCTTGGCCCTATTCTGGGTGCCTACATTTGATTCTTCCTCTAAGTCTTAACTCAAATGCTACCTCCTTCTTAAATTATTTTTTACTTCCAAGTAAGCATGGGTCACCCATTTAACCCCAATTACATCTGCAGGAGGTTGCAGTAACAAAAGCCTTTTGTGAACATATTTCCATGTCTTACTGTGAAACAGAATAGGCAATGACTCTAGGAACTGGTGACTCCAATGGAAGATATTTTACTGATGAATGGTCATATTTTATCAGGATGAAAACAACTGTTCTGAAAGTGCTTCTTCTATTTACTCAGTAATTGTTTTACATCTCAAGTAGCTCTGAGGTAAAGATTTAAAGAGATAAGTTCTATATTTATAGACACAGTAATTCATTTCAGAGAGATGGAGGTTGACATTACATTTGTATTAGATATATTTGTTTTCTTAATGATAACTACATCCTTAGTTTTTTTTTTCTCTAAAATATTTGAGGTTCTTGTGGTTGCCATGTCAAAGACCTTTATCAGATTTTAATATCTTAAAAATCTGATGATCCTCAGAACATATTGTTCAGCTATGTGAGACATCCACTCTAATTGTTTTTGTTTTTTTAACTCCAGAGATTAAGAATAAACTTTAAAATGTAACTTCATTAAAATTAAAGGTAATATTTGATGTTTTCTTGGTTTCGTGATCCTAGGCATGTATTCATTTATTAAGCAAATACTGGTTGAACATCTTCTCTTTTTCTTAATATTGTGGAAGCTCAGAAAAAACTACTTTACCTGAAGAAATATCCATTTAAGATCATATTTCATTAAATAAATATCTGACACTACCTCATGTAAGGTGATTTATAATCTTGTTAACACAAATAAGATTTTCCAAGCCTTGTGCTAATACTTGGCCCTAAATAATTTATTTTATTTTCTACTCACTGAAACTTGCTTACTCACAAAATAGGAAGGAATGAAAGAAAATATTGCAGTTATCATTTTTTATTGAGCTTTTAGTGAGAACTTACTAAATACTTTTTTAATGAGTACTTTTTAAATACTTATAATTACTTATAATAATCATTACATCTGTGTTTTAGGACTGTTATCCTCTGAGATACAAAGAAAAATAATATAAAGTTCTATTCTCAAAAGCTTACAATCTAGTGGAGAAAAATATTATCTAAAGTCAATATAATCCTTTACTGATATGTGTATATATATACATACACGTATATATATACACATATATATACATAGATATATACATATATCTATGTGTATATATATACATATCAGTAAAGGATTATATATATATATGTATATGTGTATATATATATATATACACACAAAATCTACATGTATTACTCATTTGCTGTTAGTACTATTTTTTTTTAGATAAGAAAAATGAGTTTCAAGAGTCAAGTTACTGGTTCAAAGTTATTGATTAATGCAATGACAAAACCTGTATTTAAATTAAAGTCTTATGACTGTGAGTCAGAGGCACTACCTATGACAGATTTGACCTTCCATCAATGGGTAGGAAGGAAATTTCCCCAAATAAATTAAAATCTGTCTTCTTTCTGATTCTTGAGTTTGGAAACTATTACTGCAACAATGACATCTTTATATCTGATAAGCAATTACTGACTTCAGAGGTTCTCTTTATGTTTTCAATTTGATTGATTGAATGTTTCATAGCTTTTCAGATCTGAAAAAAGAATCAATGTGGTGGTCCTCTAAAAACTCTGTAAAATAGCAAGGCACTAGGGACAAACCCAGAATCAATTACAAAAGGTAGCCCCAAATCAGACAGGTACCTGGGATATATTACTAATGAATGTATATTATCTGTTGTTATCTGGAATGGTTATGCCTAAGTGTTAACCAGACTTTCTGGTAGATACATATTTCAATTGATTTTAATGAGTCTAAGTCCATTCAATCTTGCAACACCAAAATTGCCATTGATTTTTCAATGGTTCCATAATTAATGGTTCCAGTAAGAATGTTAAAGAAAATTCTTGTTTTGGAGAGTTATGACTAATAGACAAGTACAACTAATTTGAGGAAGGCAAACTTTCCATACTATACCATATATAATATATACAAAATGTATATTAGAAATAAACTTGAGTCAATAGGGCTAACTAGCCTAAATTTAGAGTGACAGATTTCAGCTCACAATAAGAAATGTTTCTACCAACTGTAACCCACCATGAATAGAACAAACTGACTCTGAAGTAGTGAGGTATTCATGGCTAGATGTTCCAATAAAAGCTATGTGAAAATGTTTTCATTTCAGAGACAGTCCCTATGTATGGTAGGATATTGAAATAGATGATCTTGAATTTTCCTTCCATCCCACTTTTCTAACACGATTCCCAGTTTGACTCTTGGCTCTTTCCCTTCCTTAAATAGGCTGGTGATTTTGAAAAGCGGGCATATGGAGGATGCAAAAGAAAGATAAAAAGTAAAAAAGAGGGAAGAGGAAGAAGGAAAGGGAGCAGTTGAGGAGGAAAGTAGGAAGGCTGTATAAGGAGAGATAGAAAATTAGGAAAGGGGATACAGAGTAGGAAGTCTAGTTTTTCTATAGGAGAAATGTGCCAGTACACAAGATGTGTGTAAGCAGCATACAAACATCCAGGGCAGACAGTCCTCCATGATGTAAGGTATAAGGTAAGTCTTCCATGGTGCCTGTTACAGGTGGCTAGGCATGAGCAGGGCAGGAGAGGGCTATCCCACCCTCCCCCCACCCACTAGAAATGGTCTGGCAGTGATTTGGCAACTATTTCATTGACTCTTTAAAAGTGATAAATTGGCACTGGCTCCAGGGAGAGGTCATTTCCTGAAGTTCCACACCTGTTAACAGTAAAGTGTTAACTAAATGCAGACCCCATTGAGAAAGCAACTCGTGGGGATTGCACATTAATAGACAAAAATGGGGAAGTAGAATCTTCCGAGTACTCTTATACAGAAAAGGGAAAAGGCCTCAGATGGGCATGCATACAACTTCAGAAACACACTGGGCCTGCTCACTTCCCAAGGGTAAGGAGGGCTCTGCGGATGTGGCAGAGGAAGAATCATGGGGAAAAGGGGAGCTCATAAAGTCCCAGGATGAGAGTTAAAGGCCCTTTCTTTTTGCTCTCTTTTCTCTCTTGGACCCTCAGGCTCCTGCTTGGTCTCTTCCAAGCAAATTTTTCTTTCCTTTACTAAAGCCTTTTAAAATAAACTTCCACTCCTGCTCTGAAACTTGCCTCTGTCTCTTGCTATCCAGATAGCAAAGCAGCTGTCTGGATAGCATAGAAAACAATCACGACGGCTTTATGTCCTTCGGTGTAATTCTTTCTTCTGGGGAGGCAAGGACTGAATTTGCTGTAGACACACTGCAGATAACTTGAGGTAACTCAGATCTCTTCCACTGGTAACAGTGACAGGGTGACTACTGACATTCAGCCTGGCCCCTTACACGTTTATTCCTGCCTCCATGGCCCATGCAGAGCACTGCAGAGCAGCCATGCCCCCATAAATATGGCTTGATTATAAATGCAGCTGAAGGCTTTTGTACAGAGTCTGTGGCTTCTTCCTCACCTACCCTGCTTAACTCTCCAAGCTTTTAGCATTATTTCTCATCCTCCTGTTTACTTCTTTTTTCTCTTTAAATGCAGTCAGGATTTCCTCCTGATTCTGACTTTACTTATTTTCAGGGAATTTCTGTGTCTGTATTTTGGCATTATCTGGAGAGAGTGTTCTCTAACTTACACCCTCTCCTTACTTGACTTGGCCCTTTCAACCCTATTTTTGAACAGTACATAGTCTACTGATCCATCCTTATTACTCTGCAAAATTTAAACCATTTCTGTGTTTTACGGGCTTAGAGAAATTTGCTGATCTCTGCCTAGGGTCATTGAATTCTGATGAGAATACATACCAGATGCTCCCAAGACTTTCATGGGACAAAAAAGATGAAGAAAATCCATTATTAAGAAATTAAACATTGAAAAAAAAAACCTTCTGTTCTTCTTGCAGTATAGTATATTAACATAAGGCAGTGGGTCTGTGGGAACCATGAAAAAAATAAAATAACATCTACAGTTGCTAAACTTTCTGGTCCAATAATTGTATTCTTATTTCATTTGAAATCATTAAAAAATAGTTTATGCCAAATGTTGTGCTGGGGGAATGGGCTCTAGAATGAATCCTATGCCTGCACAGGCATGTTTAAAGGCTCCCCTTTTCATATCACAGTCAAATTAGGAATTACACTAGCAGTTTTCCTCCAGTTACTACATTTTTTATTGTGGCTTTTTCTTTTAACCTTTCTTCATTGGGCAATAATGGCTCAACCTCTCTCTTCAGAGGTCATCCAATATGAAAAATTGCTCTGGTATGTTGCTGGAACAAACAGGACAAAATGTGAGCAGTTTTAATATTTCTCAAAATATCTCTGAATTTTGGCATTTTGATAACAAGACACACAATTAGCAAATACATCAAGAGTAGTAAGATACTAAATGGGAAACAAATGCTATTACAGTTTATGTCTTAAAAATCAGAGTTGGAAGTTTTGTTTCTGTCTATGAGGAAGTAGACGTATCAAAGAAATCCTCTTGGAGAAAGTAAGTGTAAAAACTGGATAGAAAATAGAAACAAAGCAAAGCAGCTATCTGGATCCCATAGTAAACAATCACGACAGCCAGGAATTGTGGGGACTAAACCCACAGAAAAGGAAATTGCATTGAGCTGAACCCCAAATTTGCCTGTATATTTTCTCTTGATTTATATACTGTTTCTCAGTGATAATAATGGGACCTGAAAAGAAAGTAATAGCCTTGAGTTGTACCAATATCACTGGATAGAAAGAAGAAAATCAGACTTTAGGAACCCAGGGATAACCATGACTTAAGGGAAAAAGGTCAGGGGGAGAGGATATTCAAAGGAATAGCATCAAATATTGCATGCAAATTTCCCTGGAGCATTTGCCAACTTGTAAGATGCACACCCTTGGTGTGAGGCACTGGGAAATATATAGAGATAAGTAAATTAATATATATACATATATTAACTTATATATTTACAAAGTCCAGCTTAAAAAATGATGAGTCATGGCAGGAAATAGAACAAAATAACCCCCAAAAAGAAGAAAAAAATAAAAGAAAAAGGAAATAGTAAAACACCCAGAGGAGATTCAGTTGTCAGACATAAAACTTGAATATCAGTGTAATTAATGCATTTTAAACATAGAGAAAAAGATGGATAATTTTACCGGAGAACTATAATCTATAAAATAAATGCAAATTTTAGAAGAAAAATATATATTAAGAAAGTAATATAAGTTTTAGTAGTGATTTAGATATTACAGAACCAAAGATTAGTGAACTAGATGACAGTTCAGCAAGAAATACCCAAGTTAAAGCACAAAGAGTACAGAAAATTTAAAAATGCAGAAAATATAATGAGATGTCAAATATAAAATGATGAAAAGTTCTGAAGTTTGTGTGACTAAAGCTCGAGAGGAAAGGCAAAAGAGAAAAACTATAATATTCAAAGAAAATGAAGGGCAATCGTTTTGAGACAGCTTTAAAAAATTAAAAATAGAGAGATCCAAGATGGCCAATTAGCAACAGCTCAGGATCGTGGCTCCCAGTGAAAGTGCAGAGAGCAAGTGGACACCACAATTTCAGACGAATTTCTGTTGCCCACAAACTGGGAGCTACCCAGCAGAGGAGCCATACGGGTCACAGGCACGGCTGTTTTGCAGGTGCCCCGGCACGGCGCGGTGCTTCTCAGTGCGGAGTATACTGGACGGGGTGCCCTTGAGTCAGGCCCGGCCGGTCCCATCCCCACAAGGAGAACAGCAATTGGAAGCGCTGAGGACTGAGAGTTTCATGGTAAGCACAGCTGAACCCGGGAAGGCCTAGCTCTGTGAGGAAAGGGCGTCCGCCGAAGGAAAACTAAGAAACAGAAAAAACTTCATCACCAAAAAGCCAGACGTCCACTCAGACCCAATCTGAAAGTAGGCAATTACAAAGATGACAGGTGGATAAATCCACAAAAATGGGAAGAAACCAGTGCAAAAAGGCTGAGAACACCAGAAATCAGAATGCCTCTCCTGCTACAAGGATCGCAGCTCCTCATCAGCAAGAGAACAAGGCCTGACTGAGAATGAGTGTGATGAACTGACAGAATCAGGCTTCAGAAGGTGGATAATAAAAAACTTCTGTGAGCTAAAAGAACATGTACTAACCCAATGCAAAGAAACTAAGAACCTTGAAAGAAGATTTAACGAAATGCTAACGAGAATGGA
>CAUYLZ010090707.1:0-23691 GCA_963573645.1 Pithecia hirsuta | reverse complement strand
ATTCTCAGCAAACTGACACAAGAACAGAAAAACAAACACCACATGTTCTTACTCATAGGTGGGTGTTGAACAGTGAGAACACATGGACACAGGGAGGGGAGCATCACACACTGAGGTCTGTTGGGGGGAACTAGGGGAGGGACAGCAGGGGATGGGGAGTTAGGGAGGGATAACATGGGGAGAAATGCCAGATATAGGTGATGGGGAGGAAGGCAGCAAACCACATTGCCATGTATGTACCTATGCAACAATCCTGCATGTTCTTCACATATACCCCAAAACCTAAAATGCAATAAAATAAAATTTAAAAAAAGAGCTATTCTGCTTTTATTTCCCTGTTTAAATAAAAACAATTTTTCTTGTTTAAAGAGTGGCTTTATGGCTGCCAAGTCAACTAGGAGACAGTAATTGAGCACTAGCTGGCTGCAAGGTATCACCTAACATCTGAAGTCTTCATCTTCATTAAGCAGCGAGCTTTATTGTTTCCCCTTATTGTTCCAATTACACTGGCTATGAATCAAGCACTAACAAACTCATAAGAAAGTGTTCCTTCTCCCCACACTTCAGATTTCTCCAAAGGGAATTCATGTAAGACTGTCACCCCTATCTGTCAGCTCAAAACAGGGAGTGTGGCAGGCAGATCTCTCGGAAAACCTATCCTAAACAAATAATCCAGAAGAATAAAAAGCCACAGGCAGTAGGATGGTCTTTGTAGTTTCTTATAATTATAAAAAAACTATAAGCAGCTTAAATATTAAACAGTAGAAAGGTGGTTAAATAAAATTCCAGCATAACATAGTGGTAATGAGCATAGCTGAGCACATCTCTGTCTCTGTCACTCACAACTGTATGTCCTTGGGCAGCTAACCTAACCTCTCAGCCTTGGTTTCCTCATCTGTAACATGAGCATAAATAATATGGTTGCTATGAGTGTGAAATGAATTTATAAATATTATAAGAATGAATTGCATTATTATAATATTTCTATACCTGATACATAATATAAGTATTTGATAAAGTGGTACCTTTTCTAAAAGAAGAATTTTATAGCTTTTACAAGTGATTATCAAGAAACAAGAAAAAAGTCCCATGAAGATCATAAGCACTCTAGGTAAAATATGAATATGAAAATTCATCAGGGGACTGGATGAAATAAACATAGTTGTATTGGGTTAAGAAGATTCTGTTTTGCAGACATTCTGTATTCCTTTTGTAAGTCAAAGAAGTTTTGATGAGGCTTAGAGAGGGCTAGGGGAAGGAGTCAGAAGAAACATTCTTCTTGGGCCTCTGGTTGAAACAAATCACTTGATCCTTCTGGGAGAGCTGGGAGTGTTGTCTGCTCTACCCAGAGAGTTAATAGAAACCTACTAATAAAACTGTCTTCAAAAAGAAAAACAGATGAGGAGAGAGGTTTCAGAAGACAGGAAGAGAGTCTAAAGTCAGTGGGGCTGCCACCTCCTTTCTACCTGCTCCATTCATCTCCAGTAGCATGGCCCATCAGGGGAGTACAGGAGCTCAGAGCATCTTGGCAGATTAGATGGCTGGACAAAGATCAAAGCATCTGAGACTTACAAGGTAGGGATGCACTACTCTCATTTTCTCAGAGACTTGTGCACATTTAGTGAAATAAGTAACTCCAGTAATGGAAAAGAGGTATCAATACCAACATCAGCACAAACTACCAATGTCAACATCAACGTCAAACATTCCTTCCTTTCTTCACTCTCTGATCTCGGTATCTCATCAGCTTTTACCAGGAGGGGTCATTGTTCTGCAGTGTAAAGCAATATGAATACAGCAGTGTGTGCCCTCTGTATTCATGTGGTCTCCGTCACTCCTTCTGCTCTTAACAGTTCTTAAGGCTAGAAAGAAACCTTAGAGATCGCGTCTGCCGATGGCTCTCAAGACTGACCCATAGCCTACTGCTGGAGTGACTGAGAATCTCCCAGGGAGTTAGTTCCTTGGCTTTATGAAGTAGTAGTTTTGGGGTGGGGCCCTGGATTCTGCATTTTTAATCTCTCCCTACCCCCAGGTAAATCCTAATTATGTGTGAGAATCAGAAATCACCTAGGTCTTGTTTAGTGAGAGGAAGTGAAAAGCCCAAAGCTTTCCCTCTTGCTTCTTTCAATCACTTTTTTTTTTTTTTTGGAAATCATGGAGAATAGGTATGGTCAAAATCACTTTCTATTTTCTTCTCTGTTTTCACTGCACTTTCTCCATCTTCCTTTATATCCCTCAAAATTTGTCTCTTTTTCTGAGCTGGGATTTGCATTTTTAACTACAAAAATGAAAACCCTCAGTTGGAGGAAAGAAGGCTGACAATCTATTTTCACTAATTAACATGCTGGCACTGTTCCAGCATGGTCCAATACCCTGACATCTGTCTCAGGCAGAGCCAAGTGTGCCTGAGCCACGCACACATCTGTCCTGGCAACAGCAGTGAAGACACAAATGAAATACTCTGAATTAAATCTGAGTGAGCTATAAGCCTAATGAGCATTATTAGCGTATCTGCATGCACTTAAGAAAAAGCTACTGTTAGCCTGATATTGTTCGGACCTCCTTCAGAGATCAAGAGGATCTGAGAATTTAAGCTCAGACCTGGGCCTTGTTCTATTGTTTTGATTGGTTATCTGGAGCCTAGACCACCACCATTCCCCCACCAGTAAGAAAGTGGGGATAGGTGATATCATTGGGGGGGGCTATCATTCTCACTAGCTTGTACCCTCTATTCTTCCTTCTACCTGACGAGAAAGTTGTCTGCAGAGATTCTCTACTTGAGAATTAGACATGCTTTGCATTCTAACCTAATTTCTGACAGTCATCCTGGACACTCCCTCTACGTGTGCTCCTAATTCTTCTGTGCCAGCTCTCAGCCCCACTGTCCGCCAACAGCCCCAAGTCATTGACACAAGGGTTGCTTTGGCTCAGGCATGTTCCTCCTTCAGCCTGTCTATCTCTCTACAAGGACTGGGGCAGAGATCTGGGCAAATGTAAAGCTCAATGAAGACATCAGACTACTGCTTTTTATTTTATTTGTATTTATTTAGGCAGCCTAGCAACCTGGTATTAATAGCTTAATACTTACGTCATACTTCTTGGTTAGCCTGGCTAGTTGATATTTTGGGTCTGGGAACACAGGCAAAAAAGTGATTTCTTTGTGTGTAAATATAAATCCCCATGAGGGTTCTAAGCCCTTTGGCTCTTGTGTGTGTGTAATTCCTGTTTTAACAATGCAAGTGTTATTTTTGCATTTAATGAACTCAAAAAACCAAGGGCTCTGGGGGCAGATACTCTGAGATTTAAATCCTGGCTCCACCGCTGTGACAGCTTTAATGCTTCTTCTATTACTTATGCTTTGCTTTTGGCCTGCCTTTGATATATAGGAACATTCTTTAGAAAACTTAAACATGACTAAGAGAAAACCAACAAAAAAAAAAGGGGCTTTTCCTAATGTTTGAACCAGACATTAATGATGGACACGCACTCGGACATTAAGTATGCTAGACATGGCAGGAATGAAAAGACAAAGGATAATTTTTTGAGGGAAGGAAATGGTCAATTTGGACAAGAGCCCTTCTCAGTTTTAAAATTAACTGTCTAGCTCTTTCATTTTAATAAGAGAGGTTATTTCCCTATAGACAGTCCCGTTACCCTTTTTTGGCTACAAATTGTTACCATTCAGGGGGCCTTGGTGAAGTATGTACCCTATACCATGTGGTTTTCTTTTCTTCAGCGGCCCCAGCTGCAATGCTGATGTTGCTTATCCAACATGATCACTTCTGGCCTGTCATTATGTTTTCCCATGAAATTACAAGGCAAACTAATGTAACCAAGTTGCCCAGAAGCCAGTGTGGCCCTAACATTGCACTCATTATCTCCCTCCTGGCTCTCTCAGTGTCCCACAGGATCAGGAAGAATCTGGACTGGAGGTTGGAATATCCTGCATTTCAGGCCTGGTTGTACCAAATAATGCTTGTGGGCAAGTCACTGCACACTTCTGCTCTTCTGAAAAGTGAGGGGGTCCCTTCTAGATAACAGTAATAAATAATAACTCACCTTGACATGGGGCTTTATAGTTGATAAAATGCTCTCAGGATACTTCATTTCATGCTCACAACTTTCCAGGTAGGCATATGAGTCATCAGCCTCTCCACTTACAGAGAAGGAAACAGTTGGCCCAGGAGTTCCCTAATGGGCCTAATGCCACGTGTTAGATGATGGTGAGCAGGGAAGCTCGAGCTCTGAGTTTCCAGCTCCTTGCTCTGCTTACTTCTCCATCCCTCCCTCCAGAAAAGCTTCACTCAAAGCCTCCTTCCAGATCTCAAATGCTATGATTCTTAGGGTTCTGGGCAAACTTTGTCTTGTTTCTAAATAGAAAAATTTTGGATAACTTATATCAATCTCCAAACTTGCCCTTTTAATGAAACAAACATGAAAAAAAGTGCTTAAGACGTAAATGCTAATAATATGTGACTGCAGCATCTCAAGTTTTATTTAAGTTCATAATTTTACCATAATTTGTTGTTACAAAAGTACCTAGTGGGGAGGGGATACTTCATAAATAAGTGGTGAAAGACTTTAGTTTACTTGATAGATAAACCCCAAGTACTTTTGTCCTCAGTAACACTTTCAGGGTTGGTGAAATTTGGTTTCAGGCAAGTAATGTACATTATTAAGTTAGTAGTTCTGTTCTTATTAGACTGAAATGGCACATACATTCATTTCTTTATTAAAAATTATTCAGGAAATAGAACATATGGGTGCTTTAAATCTCATACATCTGAAATTACTCCAATTGTGAATCATCCAACATCATTAAAGGGAATGGGCTGGGCTACAATTTCCTGAACTTCACCATCTCAGTAGCAGCCATTTAATAAAAGCCGATATGCATTTAGTTTTAATTAGTTTCCATCTGTAGTTACAGAAGTTTAAAAAATAATCAAGCAAACCAATAAAAATACATCGCAATATTGATACTTGGGAATTAAATTAATTCTATCCTTCTGCAGATAAGAGAATTATCATAGGAGGCAAACTCCCCATCTCCAGAAATAATCATTATATTGGTATTTAAATTAAATTGTCTGGAAATAATCATATTTGAAGGAAGTAAGGAAAATATCCTGAGACCAGTCATCATGAGGTGATGGCTCTGGGACATAAGGCTGTGTGTTTTTGTAGTCTTATAATTTTCTTTAGCTTCTCAACTCTAAATTGTATTTTTAAAAAAGTAAATAAGCAACATAAAAATGATGGCTTCACTTTTTATTAACTTTTTTTTAAACACAAATTCTTTCACCAGTGAAGTGTTCAGATATTACCTTATTCTTTTGAGAAGTTCATAGAATTTTAGTGCCATGTTGCTATCAGCTCAAAATAACTCTAGGGTTGCAAGATTTCTACTGCAAAATAAAGCTTTCTTCCTTATATTTAACACTATCACTTATTTTCTGCCTGAAGATGTCCTGCATTTTTATAAGGATGAAAAATACAAATGCTTATTATCCAGAAAAGCACTTCTAGTAAATTAAATTCGTTCAAACCACATCAAATAAGGCAAAGAGGACCGAACACTTACAGAGAATGGTACATTAATATTCAGTCATAACAAATCTGACACTTTCTGCACAGTAGCCTGGTCTATCTTCGGCAAAGGATGGCAGTGTTCCAGTTTGCAACATCTCCCCTTGGTGAACGGAAGCTGATTTCTATGTTGCCAGCTGCCAGATGCAATTTTAAAATTCAAGTTGACAACCTCTTAACTCTTCTGTTATACTCTAATTGAGGTGATGGTCTTTGCTTCTAATCTGAACCAGACAAGACACTGTGAGAAATGAGGAATTTTCAATACGTAAAAAAAGAAAAAAAAAAACCCTCACACACATGATGTAGGCATGTTCTACTTCCATTTCATATAAGTGGAGAAAAAGAAAATGGACTTAAACTGCACAAAGAATACTCATGCCTGATGAGTTAGCCAGCAAGACCACTCAACATCTTTCTCAGGAAGGAACTAAAAATAAAGGGTCTTAGTTATGCTTGAAAGTTGGCACTGGCATAAGGTAGGAAGCTGGTGAGATGAATCCTTAAGATCTGTTCAAATTCACGAATGTGTATTGTGTTAATCTTTGGTCTTGAGTGCATCTAATACTGGACAGTGTCCAAACCTCATTTATTTAATAGCCAACACTTGTCAAGGGCTTATTTTGTGCCAGGCTCTGTGTTAGGCTTGGGAACAGATACAAAGAAGGTGGTTTCTACCCTTGAAGAGTGTGATAAAATTCACGGAGGGAAGTGCTAAATTTGATGACAATTCAAAGGTAGGCATGCTTGATTCATCTGTGGACTCAGTGTTGAAGAAAGTTGGAGGCTGGATCCTTTGATGAATGGCAGATGGTTTAGATGTAGACTCTATTAATGAGAATTAACATTTCCTAAAAGGTACTTACTGGTAAATTGATTTCTCCTTGTGTCTCAGAAAAAGCAACTTGTTTTACAGGGTTAAATTATGCACAGTTCTGTTCCCTATTCTTAATAATATTACGTTATTAGTGTGTTACCCTTTTCTCTCAAAGCTCCATTCACATAAGACATCACTTGTTATTCCTGGTCTCAGGAATTAAAGCATGCTAGTACACCAACTTTACAGATAGGAAAACTATGACCTACAGAATGTCTCATTTGGCCAGTTATTTGGCTTAAGCTGGTATCAGCAAGTGGCATATGAAATAGGACTGGAAGCCAAGCATCCTCTCTCTCAAGCCCAGAGCTCTCTATAAAACCTTGCTTGATCAAACTGCTAAGTTCAGAATTCTACAGCAGGGGAACTGTGGCTAGGGCATCTATCTCTCTGAGAAAAGGAGACGGCCTTGGTGCTTTAGAGTTTGAAATAGATGCTTTTAAAAAAACTTCATAAAAACTGTCTCCAGGGTCCCCATAGCAGGCAGGCTCCGAAACAAAACCACACGTGCCTACCACCCAATTTCAGAACACTTTGGGTGGGCTGTTCATGACTGATACATTTTATGAGCAGCAGAATTCCAAGTTCCAGGCATGTTGTTTATTTCTCTTACCATGACAATCAGTGCCGAAGCTAACAACAAGCAAGAAGCAGTCAATGGTAGGATCAAAGAAAAACCTGAGATCAACCCAGACCCTGGCAATGAGCCTAATGAAGACTGGGCAAAGAATCCATCACTTTGTGAGGTTAAAACAACAGAACTGGAGGGGAGCATAGCACTGAAACCTTTCTTTGAAGAAATCTTATTAAGAATCACGGCAGGGCGCGGTGGCTCAAGCCTGTAATCCCAGCACTTTGGGAGGCTGAGGCGGGCGGATCACGAGGTCAAGAGATCGAGACCATCCTGGCCAACATGGTGAAACCCCGTCTCTACTAAAACTACAAAAAATTAGCTGGGCGTGGTGGTGCGTGACTGTAGTCCCAGCTACTCGGGAGGCTGAGGCAGGAGAATTGCTTGAAACCAGAAAACGGAAGTCGCAGTGAGCTGGGATCGCGCCACTGCACCCCAGTCTGGCGATAGAGCGAGACTCTGTCTCAAAAAAAAATAAATAAAAAATAAAAAAAAAATAAAAAAAGAATCACACCGGAGTCTGTCGGAGGGGAGGTGGTGGGGGGTAGGGGAGGGATAGCATTAAGACAAATCTGTAATATAGATGATGGGTTGATGGGTGCAGCAAACCATCATAGCACATGTATACTCATGTAACAAACCTTCACGTTATGCACATGTATCCCGGAATCTAAAGTATAATAAATATTTAACAAGTTGAATTATTTCATACACACATATGTACTCATAATACAATGATCATATGTACACATATGGGCATTTGCCAATAAAGTCAAATTTAAATTTGAGGCTCTTTTTTGAGGGTGAGGCCAGGGTTCAATCACTGACCCTGCAACTCATACCCTGCTGTCTTGTCATGGGTGATGTATGTTCTTGCTCCCTCTTTGGACTCTAAGCTATGTAGGGTGGCATATTCATTTTCTATTGCTGTTGTAACAAATTACCACAAACTTAGTGGTTTAAAACAATATAAATCTATTATCTTACAATTCTGCAACTCAGAAGGTTTGCATGGGTCTAACTGGGCTAAAATCAAGGGGGATGCAAGGTTGCTTTCTTTTTCCGGAGTCTCAATCAGTTTCTTGCTCATTTGGGTTGTTGGCAGAATCCAGTTCCTTGAGGTTGTAGGATCAGTTGCTGGTTATAAATCGAAGGCCACTCTAAGTTTGTTTGTTTGTTTTTTTTTCCTAGAGACAGGGTCTCTTCCTGACATTCAGGCTGGAGTGCAGCAGTACAATTATGGCTCACTGTAGCCTCAACCTCCTGGGCTCAAGTGATTCTCCTGCCTCAGCTTCCTAAGTAGCTAGGACTACAGGCCTACACCATCATGCCCAGCTAATTTTTTTATTTTTATAGAGATAGAGTCTTGCTATGTTGCCCAGGCTGGCCTCGAACTCTTGGCCTCAAGCAATCCTCCTTGCTTGCCATCCCAAAGCACTGGGATTATAGGCATGAGCCACTATGCCCGGGCCTATTCTCAGTTTTTAGAGATGACCAAATTCCTTATCTGGTGGTCCCATTGCATGCCATTGCCAGAAATAGCAGGTTGAATCCTTTTCATGTTCTGTTCTCTGTGTCAAGTTGAGACAGGTTCTCTACTCTTAAGGACATTGTGATTAGATTCAGCCCACGAGAAGAATCCAGGAAAATCTCCCCATCTAAAAGACCCAAAGCTTAATCACATCTGCAAAGTTCTTTTTGCCATGTATGGTAACATATTTATAGACTCCAGGGGTTAGGATGTGGACATTTTTGAGGGACTCTTATTCTGCCTACCACAGGCAGAGACCAGAACTCTCTTGTACTATATGATAAACCAGTCAAATAGAAAAACAACAGACACAATAGAATTTTAAAATCCTAAAATAGTTCCTTGAGAAGATTATTAAAATTGAATAAATTGCTACCAAGAAGAACTTTAAAAAAGAAAGGGAAACTTAGAAAGAGAAAATTTTCACTACAGACCCTGCAGATACTAAAAGGCAAATAGTATGATACAACAGCCTCAGGACAACACATTTGGAAATGTGGATGAAATGGACACGTGTCATATGAAAATTATGTAAGCTGACAGAAGAAGAAATCTGAATAGTTTGGTATCAACTAAAGAAATGTAATTCATTATTAAAAATCTTCCCACAAACAAAACTCCAGGCACAGAACACTTCATTGGTACCTTTTTCCAAAATTTCAGGAAAAGGTAAACTAATCTTGTACAAATGCTTCTAGAAAGTTAAAAAAAAGAGACTATTTTTATGAGGCCATATAAAAAAACGAATTCCAAAACCTAAGAAGTTATAAGAAAGAAAAACAACAAACTCCTTCACATAAATGTAAAAATATTGCAAAATATTAGCAAATAGAATCTAGCAGTATATGAAAAGGATAACATAGTATGGCCAAATAGGGTTTATTCCCCATATGCAAGAGTATTTTAACATTTCAAAATAAATCAATGTAGTTCAGCACATAAAGAGAAAGCAAAAACTAATTGAATCATCATCTCCATAGATGTATGGAAAAACATTTGACAAAGTTTAACATCTATTTAATACAAAAAATTCCCTGTAAACTAAGAGAGAAGGAACTTCCTTGATTGGATAGAAAAAAATCTACAAAAACCTATAGGAGGTATCATGCGAAATGGTAAGTGACATATTGGAAAACTTTCTCCTAATATTGGGAAAGAGACCAGGAGATAGATTCCCAATTACTAAGAAGGGGATAAAATGTATATACACTTACATGGAAAAGACTCCAAGGCATACTAAATTTTTTAAAAAGTTAACCTGATATATGTAAGCTGTAACTATACGAAACAACAACAACAACAACAACAACAAAACCATATTTAGTTTAATGGAAAAAATTCTGGAAGGATATGCCAAAAACTGCCAGCAGCAATTTCTTCATGGGAATACAGGGCATCCGTGTTTGTGAATATGGAGAATGGTGATGTTTGAAGGGAATTTTATTATGTTTTGTGTATCCCTGTATGATTTGAAACAACAGTATATTCATATAATATAATCATAATAATACAATATCAAAAAAAAAAAAAGACTCTTGATACTTATAAAACAACTTACTTTCTACCTGAGCAGTTTTTTGGAGCACAGTTTGAAAACCTTGAACTTGCCACACATATTTCCTCATCCATACTTGCACACATGGCATTTTATATTCCATGTATAAAAAAATTCTCTTCTTCCCTTTACCAATCTGGTAAGCTTCTATTCAATCATCAAGATTCCCACAAAGTGTTTTCTAACAGAATCATCTCAGGCACTTGTTCAGAATACAAATTCATGGGCCTCATCTAAAAGTACTAAATCTAGATTTCTCTTGTTATCAAGCTCCTGGGGGAATTCGGATGTGCAGTCAGGGTTGGGAACCACTGCAGATCCTGCACAGCCAAATGATTTTTAACAAGACATGACTTACAGTGGTATTAACTCTAAACATTTTGGGAAGGGAGGAGGGTAGTAGAGAGATCATGCATGTCTGTACCTTGCCAAGATTCTGGAGCTCAGAAAGGCCAAGATAGAAGGGAAAGGAGTTGAAATGGCTCCAGGTACTTTGAGGAACCCTGCCTTCTGCATCTTAGGCAGTATGATATAATGAGTTTGATAGATTCGTTAAGAACATAGAAGTGGGTCAACAAACAAGTTCAGGGGCATAGGACATCTAAGGGGCTTATAATGAGGCTCAGAAAAATTCCACAGCTCTATCAAGGCTGCAGCTGTCCCATAAAAAAACTCAGTGGTGGGCCGGGCGTGGTGGCTCATGCCTGTAATCCCAGCACTTTGGGAGGCCCAGGTAGGAGGATAACTTGAGCCCGGGGGTCTGAGACCAGCTTGGACAACATAGGGAGACCCTGTCTCTACAAACAATGATATTAGTTGGGTATGGTGGTACATGCCTGTGGTCCCAGCTACTCGGGAGGCTGAGATGGAAGGACTGCTTGAGCCTGGGAGGTTGAGGCTGCAGTGAGCTGTGATAGTGCCACTGCACTCCAGCCTGGGCAACCGAATGAGACCCTATCTCAAACACAACCAACCAACCAACAGCAACAAAACAACTCAGTGGTGGTAATTTAAACTTGTTTTTTCTTCTGGCATTTCCATTTACATGGCCTTTACAGGGTGCCAGAAAGAAAACAACCCACTGCTTGTTTTGACTGATGGTTCTAATTGCTATTAACATTTTTGGGATTGACCTCTGTATGTTATACATGGTTCGATTTAAAAAATCCCCTTATGGCCTTTTACTCCCATCTTCATAAAATATTTCCATACAAAAGCAAACTATGAAGGTGTTATCATATGAGCAACTGGTGTTAGTACAGTGTCGATCCCATTTAAAACATCTAAGCATTTTAGTTAGTGTCATTTACCATTCAAGTCACGATAACATGACTTATTTGCATAAAATCTCTGGGACCTTCTTGATTTCTCATTGGAAATGAGGTATAGGGCTGAGCTGCTGTGATTATTACCTTTGTTCCTTCATGCTCCAAGTTCAGGTTTCACTGAAAAAAGTGAAGGTAATCCACAGAGAAGAAAGTAAGTTACATACCATTTTTCTTTCGCTTTTTCATTAATTACTCTATCTGATACAGGCCAGTTCTTGTCAGTTTCCTATTTGTTGTATAGTTTAACTTCAGGGCTCTGTTTCTGAATCGGTTTTTTGTTTTGTTTTTTTGAGATGGAGTCTCGCTCTGTTGCCCAGGCTGGAGTGCAGTGGTGCTACCTTGGCTCACTGCAACCTCCATCTCCCAGGTTCAAGAGATTCTCCTGCCTCAGCCTCCCGAGCAGCTGGAATTACAGGCAGCACCACCATGCCTGGCTAAGTTTTGTATTTTTAGTAGAGCTGGGGTTTTGCCACATTGGCCAGACTGGTATTGGACTGCTGACCTCAGGTGATCCACTCAGCTTGGCCTTCCAAAGTGCTGACATTACAGGCGTGAGCCACCACACCTGGCTGAATCGGTTTATTTTTTCCATGAAGAGAGAACCAATTTTCACAGCAAAGTGTTAGGAAACAAGAGAGAGAGATAACTAAGTGGCTGACAGTTCTCTCACCTCTGTCATGTCTACCTAATTGTCAGCTTAGGGATGCCTTCCCTGGTCACCTTGTCTAGAATTTCACTTCCTCCCTGCCCTCCACATTTCCTATCCCCTAGCCTGCTTTGTCCCCCTCTTCTTAGCACTTACCACAATCTAAGAGAGTGCATGCTTACTGTTAATCCTGTTTATTATCTTTCTTCCCAGCAGGCATGTCAGGGTAGGGATTCTGTGTTGTTCACTGCTATATGCCCCCAACAGTGCTTGGAACATATCAAGTGTTCAACGTGTACTGGTTGAATGGATAAGTGAATAAGCACACACTGCTTCTAATGAGGGGGCTGAACCACCTTAGGGAGCAAATATTTGGATGGTCCACGTTTTAGCTTCTGCATCTTAGGCAGTATAATACAATGCAGGGGTTCCCAAATGTTTTTGATTCACATGGCCCTTGGTTAGGTCCAAAAAAACTTAAAAATTTATATCCTAACTACTTAATAGCCATTTGAAAAAAAACTGCACATAAACTGAGAGAAAAATAATTTCATTCTGAAATCTACACTTACTTCCTAATGGGATGTGTATACCTAATGGGCACTGCACAACTTTTCAAACCTCACAGTCAGATTGCACACCAACCACAGTTCCTGTTCCACACTGATTTTTCACATGGTGCTTGCTCTCAATGACAAGTGCTGAAAACCCAGCTTCCCAAAGAAATGGCATCACCAAAAGGAAGGTAGTGAAATGTAATGTGGAAACTGTGAACTTGAGTTAGTATGGTAGTTCACGTTGTGTCTGACAGATACTGAGTATTGCTGTGCTTCCATCCACAGTCAGTTCATGGTGGTGCCCTGAGGCACCCTGGTGCAGTTTCATAACCTTAAGTACAGTGGCTGAATGCATAGTCTTTGAAATTGTGTGAACTTGGGCAAATTTTCCCATCTATAAGAAAGTGAAAAAAATAATACCTACCTCAGAGTTTTTGTTATGCTTTTATTATGGAGAAATTTTGAATGTACACAAAAGTGTGCAGGATAAAACATGGACCCCCAAATCCCATCCCCAAGCCCCAAGAACAATTAAATCATGGCCAACCCTGTTCCATGCACATACCTCCATGCTCTACTCCCCACAGTTGGGATGTAAACTCCAGATCTCATCTGGAAATTTTTCTATATTTAGAATATATAAAAATTACTATGTGGGGACTGGCATGGCTCATGCCTGAAATCTCAGCTCTTTGGGAGGCAGAGGCAGGCAGATCTCTTGAGGTCGGGAGTTTGCAACCAGCCTGGCCAACATGGTGAAACCCCGTCTCTACCCAAAACACAAAAATTAGCCAGGTGTGGTCGCACACACCTGTAGTCCCAGCTACTTGGAAGGCTGGGACAGGAGAATTGCTTAAACCTGGGAGGCGGAGGACAGCGAGCTGAGATCACACAGCTGCACCCCAGCATGGGCGACAGAGCAAGATTCCGTCTCAAAAAAAAAAAAAAAAAAAAAAAGCCCAAATTACTGTATGTAAAAATATCTCTTAAGATTTTTTTGTGAGAATTAAATGAGTTAATATAAATAAAGCATTAAGCACAGTGCTGAGCATCCTCAAGTGTTAGGTACTGTATATAAACAATGCTTCCTCTGCAGGGAAGCGTCATGAAATAGGTAGGAAGTAAAGTGTTTCATGTGATTTTCCCCATCAGAAAAGTACACCCATGATCACACGGAATAGGACTGCTGCAAATGCACGTACCACCAGAGTATTTGAGCAAACATTCTCTCCAAGAGGAACTTCTTTTCATCATCTATGGAGAATACATGATGTTCTAAAGGCATCCGATTTAAAGAGTATATCTAAACAACCAAATCACATCAAGTTTAGTCATATTTCTTTGTTCTGGGTAGAAATGTTCTCTAGGTGGGGGAAAGCTTAAGGCCATATCCATCCATCTTCCTGCTGCTTTGGATGCAGTGAGTTTATACTTAATTAACTGCCTCAGAATGCTGCTTATCTGTTACAGCACAATTTCAGAAGTATTAGAAGAAATCAGTTTAGGGCAGAAGGTGGAACTCTTCTGAAACCGTCCTGCATACACATTTGATTGTGAGGAAGGCAGAGCTACTAATTTATCCAGTTGTTCAGGCATGAGGTGTATAAATAACCATGGGGGCAAGAAACAATTGCTCTTTTCTATTAACAATTTCACATAATTCTCCCTTCTATCCTGGGGCTTGATTAAAATGCAACTGAAATTGTCCCTTTCTTGGGATCTCCAGGTCCATCATGCTGAACCTGGCCTAAGGCTCCCAGTGAGTGAGGGATGATACTGGAAACATAAAGTACATCTTTGATTTTTACGCTATAGCAGCAAATTTCTCCACCCAGTGCTTCTGAATTTGCTTGTTCTTGAACCTAAGTGGTTATCCGTGTTCCACAAAGTTGAACAAATTGATCTGCATATTTTTATTTCGAGAGTCTTTGGTAACCAATCTGAAAGATGCCCTAACTAAATTTTTTTGGATTTCATTTAGTTGAATGGCAAATTTTAACATTAAACCATCTATAGCAAACATCTATTTGTTTGAGGTGATAAGCATATCTTAGAAGGTGTTTTGAAATCGTATCAACATAGCTTCTCTCAGTGTTCATTATATCATCTACCATCATATCGTAATTTCTATCTAGCATCTCCCAGAGACAACTGACAATCCCATACAAAGGGGGAAGGAAAAACATTCTTTGGCAAACAGAATGAACTGGCTAGAAGTAACTCTATTAACCTCCATGACAACTTCAAAGGATCGGGATTCAATAAAATCACATTTGTCAGTAGTTTGTTCAGGGAGTAGATACACATGAGATACTGTATTAGATACTTGACTATTCCACGGTGCTTTGTTTAAACCCAGTTTTTACTGGGTTAATAGAATCATTAACTGAGGTCACTCATACCCATAGACATACTCAGCCTTGATCCATTTTTTAAAAGGTTTTATAAGTAAGGTTTGGGAAGAATTTTAATCTGTATTCCTTATGAGCGATCTGCTTATTAGCCCTAAACCTCACTATGTAAAAATGTCTGAAGCAGGTGAGTTATTAAAAATACCAAGACCCTTCTTGCCAGCCAGCCACAGGCTCAATTCCAGTAGCACCAAGGCAGGTCTTTGAGGGACTTAAGCCTCCTACTTGTCCAAGTTCCCTACCTGTTTTTAAAACAAAGAGGAGCATGGGATTCAACTGCTGGAAGCAGAAAAACAGAATACTCAAATGTGGGTATTAACTAGTTGCAAATCTAAGAAAACACAGGGTTAGAGAGGCAGATAGCAGAAAGAGACTACCTAAGAAAGTTAAACCAATCCAACTCATATTGGTCTGTTTCTTCTTTCCTGATAAGAGAAGCTTTTTTAGTGGCTAAGGCAGTGAGGATTTAGAGGTAGGATCTACGTAAGTGTTCAATGGATATACAGGCGTGCTCAGGACCATTCAGTGGCCAACAGCCCAGATATTTCACTACTGTTTTATTCCCCTTGCTATTATCCTATGTAGCCCAAGGTTGACAGAGGGAGGAACTTGTGAGTCACATTTGGGAATCCCTTCCAGAATTGTTAAAAAGCTGAGTGTGGGCCTGGTGCAGTGGCTCATAACTGTAATCCCAGCCCTCTGGGAGGCCGAGGCAGGAAGATTCTTGAGCCTAGGAGTTTGAGGCCAGCCTAGGCAACATAGTGGGAGTCCTATCTTTACAAAAATAATTTTTAAGTAGCTCAGTGTGACTACACGTGCCTGTAGTCCTAGCTACTCGGGAGGCTGAGATGGGAGTGTTCCTTGAGCCCAGGAGTTCAAGGTTACAATGAGCTATGATCACATAACTCTACACCAGCCTGGGCAGCAGAGTAAGAGACCCTGTTTCTTAAAAAAAAAAAATAATAATAATAAAAGCTGGGTGTGGTAAATTAGAGATGACCATAAATTATTTGCTGCTTTTCCCAATTATGTGTTTGCTCTATTTCTAGGGCTCTATGTGGCTCAAAAGAAGAGAGTTTTATCATTTTACATCATCTCATTGAGATACTATAGAAGGAGTTTATTGAACATTTGGGGAGTTCCACTCTGGAAGTAATGTTTGTCTTGAGGTTTGATATTTCATTTGTTAATTCAACACACATTTAATGACAACCTATTGTGTTCTGCAACACAAGTGACCAAATGCTTAGGGAATGATGAGGTAGTTGTGAAAGTCTTCATTTGTGTGCTATAACTGGAAATGTTACTGGGGGGACACCACTGGGTCAAGATAGCTTTGTTAAGTTCATGTCATGATGTGCCCCCTCCATCTCAAACATATAGCAATGCCAGTTATAATACAAAAATAGAAAACTAAAAAGATGTAACTAGACTCCCAAACAAGATAAACATATCCAAGGGCCGGAAGAGAACAGAAAGGCAAAGCAGTGAGGGAAGCTAAAGCATCTGGGCGCCCAATCTGGAGGCAGACAGGCAGTGATAGTGCTCTAGCTCTGGCAGGAAAAAGGGATAAAAATGACTCATAAAAACTAGGGGATTGGGATTAGCCTCACAGCTTCATGTTTGGGGCTCACGGGGAGCTCTTTTGCTTGAAAAAGTAGAGTGAAAAAATGTGCCATTGCTTGCTACTGCTAGGGGCTATAGCTTTTAGCAAGTGGTAGGTCTACAGAAGAAGAACAAAGACATGGTCTGATCAGAAACTGAACCAAGCTGCCAGTGGGTGCGCATCAACGTCTCTCTGAGGCAAGAGCTTGAAAACACCATTTAAAGACACAATTCTAGACTGGTTTTCCAGTGGAAAATAGTGAAAACCAACCTTCCTTCCCAACCTCGCTTCCCCCAGCCAGAGAAAAAATAAATTATCTTCCACTTAAAATGAGCTTGAAAATCAAAATTCTAAAACACAGGAGGAAACCTAATACTAACAATAAAATCAGCGATTGCTTTTAAAACTTATTCTGGAGCTATATTATATAATATGGTAACCACTAGCCATATGGATGATTTACATTTAAATAAAAATTAATTAAAATCAAATGAAATTCAAGGGCTCAACAGCCACCATATTGGACAGCGCAGATAGAATTTCTTTTATTGCACAGCACCGTAGACGAAATATATATTTACAAAACAATTCAACAAGGATTTTAAAACAAATTTATGATGCTCAAAAGATAAATGAAGAAATAGTTTCCACCTGAAAAATGAAATTATAAAACAAAGAATGCCAAAATGGGGCAAGAACAAATAAATAAGAAAGCATTGGTAAACATACTCATCGAAGTAAAAAGAAAAAAAACTTGAAACACAGAATAAGCCTTAGGTAGTGATTCAATAAATAACGAATTATTACAGAAAACAAAACTGAGGAATTAAATTCAGGATGTAGCACAAAAGATAAACTGAAATGATCTTGCAAAAACTAGTTGAGAAGGGTTGTAGATACTTCTTGGCTGGAATAAGTTAGGGTTTTGTTATTAATCTGGGGTAGTCTGAACAATACAGGCAGCAATTCAGAAAAATAATATGCAAAGAAGAGAAAAAAAACATTTTTTGGAAGAGGTAAACTCAAAATATCTGGCCGATCACCAAACAGCCCTTAGTCCCAGCAGCCATGGAAGCTGGGATTCAGCATTTCCAGGGATGTGCTGACTGTGACCTTCAGGCTCCTGCCCCATGCAAAGAGGACAGAGTCAGCCATTGTGTAGTGAAGGTGGCCATCTGAAGACAGACTGAAGGAACAAGGGGAATCTGTTGCTGCTTAGAAACTAGTTTCCCTGAGGTAGGGAAACTAGACGTAGGCCTCCAGGTGGCAGGCCTATGCAACGCTGGTTCTTGAATAAATGGCCCTTTCTATGCATAAACTACTTAGGACTCTGGAAAGTGTGAGACTCTCAACAGAGGGTATGAAGGTGGAGGAAAGGGCTAACCCTGCAGAATCCAGCATCATTCATGACATGCCCTGTGGGGGGATATATGCTGCCTCTTCTTGCTATCTTGGACCTGGTGACCAAATAGAAAAGATCAAACAGAAGGATGAGAAAGACATGGCTGGCTGCATGACAAGCTACACCCTGAAGTGCCATGCAATCTCTAATAGCCCACTTGTCAGGAAAACTTCCTGTCAGAATGCTTTAGAATTGTGCTTTCCAGTATGGTACCCACTAGGCACATGTGGCTACTGAGTGCTTAAAATGTGGCTTGTCCATGTTTGCTACCTGGAAACATTCTGCACAAGTCTTGTCTCTTACATCTCTTGGTTCAGAGATGCTACTGCTGAATTTTCTGAGTATCTGAGAGATACCAAATATGTGGATATGAATTATAATTTTCAAAAACACAGAGAGCAACACCAGCTACCACCTACAATTTTATCTTTCTTTGAAATGTCCAAGTTCACATGTGCTATCTCACTGCCATCGTTAGAAACATCAGTTATCAGCACATGGTACTATAATTGCTGAAGGTATAAGAAATTAAGCTTCATCTGGACTGACCCAATGACAGACCTTGAAAGGTGTTTTTGGAAGAGTTTCCTGATTCAGTCTCTTATTTGTCTCACTTTCAAAAAGCAGACTACAGAGGAAAGCTGCTGATTATGTGAACTTTCTGGTTGCTCAGATTCTGAAAAAATAGCACTTTCCTGTAATTAAATTGTAAGGAGTTAATTGTAATTAAATTGCACAGCATATGAGAAAATCTGTCACTTCTCAGAATTAGCTCTGAGAATAAAACTGAAATGACAGGGTAATTAAGACCTGAAATGCAGAGGTTTTCAGATGGTTCTTGTCCAGGATGGAACACATGGTTTATTTCCTGAAATCTTCATTGTGTTATTTTTCCTCACGCTGGTAGATAATCAGAAAGATCAGCACACCTCCAAGCACAGGATGCTGGGTTATCAATCTGGGGAAGTGATGTTTTCTCTACCTTTTGCTTATTTGCTGAAATTCAGAGGCGTATATAAACTACTGCCACCTCACTCTTTACAAAAATCCTATTTAAAAATGCATTTTTTAAATGGCACAAATGATTATATTTTTAACATTTAAAATCTAAGTATTGCAGATAAGACAAAAATTCTCACTACTTTTGCTACCCCTCACTTAACTCTGCTGCCAGAGTAAACCGTTGCTACCTATCTGTGTGACCTTCCTGAGTTTTCTTGTTTACAGACATACATGCCTACACTAAGATATGTAGTTCAGATTAGCCTTCACATAAATCATATTATACAGATTGGTTTTCATTTATCCATATGTTTTGGAAAATGTTCCATGTTAATACCAATGAATCTTGCTCTTTTTAACTGTTCCTTAGTATTCCCTTGAATAGTGGTCCATCTTTTTATTTTTTTAAATCAAACCATTCCTTCCTCTATGAGTATTTATGGGGCATTATGCCCCACTTTTCATTATTACAAACCACGCTGCAATGTACTTCACCTTTTATAAAGAGGCATGGAGACAGAGAGTGAATACACTTTTAACTTTACAAAAACCAAAGGAGGAGAAATAAAATTATGATGGGCAAGTGGAGAAGCACAATAGTAAAACAAGGGCATGTTTTCAACTGGTGCCAGGTACAGGGGATTCTTCTTTGGTACCATCTGAAAACTTAAACATCCATGAATTAAAATGCGAAGCTGAAGAAAGTCTTCTAAGCACATCAGAGATGAAGAGTTTATGCAGGAATGTAAGAAAAAACATGACTGTGTAATGAAACATGGATATGCTGTGGCAGGAGAAGAATGTAAATGAGACTGTGATCCTGTATCTCTGGAATCCAGCAGGGAGCCCCAGGTAGCTTTAAATACAACTGAGAAAACCTGGGAAGAAGAGCCTTGTAAATCCCTTTTAGAATCCCTTTTGATTCTTATTTGCTTAATTACTCTCTTAACCTCAAAGAAAAGCCACAAAAGTAGGTTTGGTAGAGAGGCCTGTGGCCAAGAAAACTCAGCTGGAGTCCAAAATTAAAATTTTCTAAAAATACTCTTTTGCCCTTGTTTATCTTTTGGGATAAGCCATTATGTGCTGGGATATTCAGCCAATTTGGTCTTACTATTAGGAGGAGTCACAGGGATGATCAAACCCACCCTCCTATGTGGTAAAGAAGGTAACCAAAGCCCAGAGAGGGAAAGTGACTTGGGAATGTCACAGAGCTGCTTAGTAGCAGAGCCAAGACCAAGAGCAATGCTACCCTGAACCAGCCTTCTGCTGCTCACCATAGCATGCCTTACCATCACCACCCAGTGAGCCAGCTGCTGTTGCGGTTCTGCCTTGAAGCGCCACCTCTACGCATCACTTTCTTAGCCACGTGACATAATATTTTTTGTTTAAACTTCTCTGTCCTTTGTTACAATGCACAGAAAAAGATGCTCAACAGCTATGATTATACTTAGCTATGTGTGGTGTCTATCACAAAGGTTAATTTTTTTAAATACATATTTTATTGCACTTTAGGTTCTGGGGCACATGAGCAAAACATGCAGGATTGTTGCACAGGTACATATACTGCAATGTGGTTTGCTACCTCCATCCCCCCATCACCTATATCTGGCATTTCTCCCCATGTTATCCCTCCCCAACCTTCCTATCCACCTCTGTCCCTCCCCTATTCCCCCCCAACAGATCCCAGTGTGTGATGCTCCCCTCCCTGTGTCCATGTGTTCTCATTGTTCAACACCCGCCTATGAGTAAGAACATGTGGTGTTTGTTTTTCTGTTGGGTCAGTGTGCTGAGAATGATGGTTTCCAGATTCATCCATGTCCCTACAAAGGACATGAACTCATCATTTTTTATGGCTGCATAGTATTCCATGGTTCTATGTGCCACATTTTCCTTGTCCAGTCTATCATCGATGGGCATTTGGGTTGGTTCTAGGTCTTTGCTAAACAGTGCTGCAATGAACATGTGTGTGCATGTATCTTTATAATAGAATGATTTATAATCCTTTGGATATATACCTAGAAATGGGATTGCTGGGTCCAGTGGAATTTGTATTTCTACGTCCTTGAGGAATCACCACACTGTCTTCCACAATGGTTAAATTAATTTACACTCCCAACAAAAGTGTAAAAATGTTCCTATTTTTCCACATCCTCTCCAGCATCTGTTGTTTCCAGATTTTTTTATGATCACCATTCTAACTGGCATGAGATGGTATCTCAATGTGGTTTTGATTTGCATTTCTCTAATGACCAGTGGTGATGAGCATTTTTTCCTATATTTGTTGGCCTCATATATGTCTTTTTTTGAAAAGTGTCTGTTCATGTCCTTTGTCCACTTTTGAATGGGTTTGTTTTTTTCTTATAAATCTGTATTAGTTCTTTATAGATTCTGGATATTAGCCCTTTGTCAGATGGGTAGATTGCAAAAATTTTTTCCCATTCTCTTGGCTGCTGGTTCACTCTAATGATTGTTTCTTTTGCTGTACAGAAGCTCTGGAGTTTAGTTACATCCCATTTGTCTATTTAGCCTTTTGTTGCCAATGCTTTTGGTGTTTTAGTCATGAATTCCTTGCCTATGCCTATGTCCTGAATGGTTTTGCCTAGGTTTTCTTCTAGGGCTTTTATGGTGTTAGCCCTTATATTTTAGCCTTTAATCCATCTGGAGTTAATTTTAGTGTAAGGTGTCAGAAAAGGGTCCAGTTTGTTTTCTACACATGGCTAGCCAGTTTTCCCAACACCATTTATTAAAAGGGGAATCTGTTCCCCATTGCTTGTTTGTGTCAGGTTTGTCAAAGATCAGATGGTTGTAGATGTGTGGTGTTGCCTCCTAGGCCTCTGTTCTGTTCCATTGGTCTATATTTCTGTTTTGGTACCAGTACCATACTGTTTTGATTACTGTAGCCTTGTAGTATAGTTTGAAGTCCGGTAGCATGATGCCTCCAGCTTTGTTCTTTTTCCTTAGAATTGACTTGGCTATGTGGGCTCTCTTTTGGTTCCATATGAAGTTTAAGGTGGTTTTTTCCAGTTCTGTGAAGAAGGTCATAGGTAGCTTGATGGGGATAGCATTGAATCTATACTTTGGGCACTATGGCCATTTTCACAATATTGATTCTTCCTAACCATGATCATGGAATGTTTCTCCATCTGTTTGTGTCCTCTCTTATCTCCTTGAGCAGTGGTTTGTAGTTCTCCTTGAAGAAGTCCTTTACATCCTTTGTTAGTTGTATACCTAGGTATTTTATTTTCTTTGTAGCAATTGTGAATGGCAGTTTGTTCTTGATTTGGCTCTAAGTCTGTTATTGGTGTATAGGAATGCTTGTGATTTCTGCACATTGATTTTGTATCCTGAGACTTTGCTGAAATTGCTTATCAGTTTCAGGAGATTTTGGGCTGAGACGATGGAGTCTTCTAAATATGCAATCATGTCATCTGCAAATAGAGACAATTTGACTTCCTCCTTTCCTAACTGAATGCCCTTTATTTTTGCCTGATTGCTCTGGCTGGAACTTTCAATACTATATTGAACAGGAGTGGTGAGAGAGGGCACCCTTGTCTAGTGCCAGATTTCAAAGGGAAAGCTTCCAGTTTTTGCCCATTCAGTATGATATTGGCTGTGGATTTGTTGTAAATAGCTTTTATTATTTTGAGATGTGTTCCATCAATACCTAGTTTGTTCAGAGTTTTTTAGCATAAAGCACTGCTGAATTTTGTCGAAGGCCTTCTCTGCATCTATTGAGATAGTCATGTAGTTTTTGTCTTTTGTTCTGTTTATGTGGTGGATTACATTTAGAGACTTGCATATGTTGGTTGAACCAGCGTTGCATCCTTGGAATGAATCCTACTTGATGGTGATGGATAAGCTTTTTGATGTGCTGTTGCAATTGGTTTGCCAGTATTTTATTGAAGATTTTTGCATTTATGTTAATCATGGATATTGGCCTGAAGTTTTCTTTTTTTGTTGAGTCTCTGCCGGGTTTTGGTATCAGGATGATGTTGGTCTCATAAAATGATTTGGATTGTTTTGGAACAGTTTCACAAGGAGTGGTACCAGCTCCTCTTTGTATGTCTGGTAGAATTCAGCTGTGAACCCATCTGGATCTGGGCTTTTTTTGGTTGGTAGGCTATTGATTGCTGCCTCAACTTCAGCCTTTGTTATTGGTCTATTCAGGCTTCCGACTTCTTCTTGGTTTAGGCTTGGGAGGGTGCAAGTGTCCAGGAATTTATCCCTTTCTTCCAGGTTTACTGGTTTATGTGCATAGAGTTATTTGTAGTAATGTCTGATGGTAGTTTGTATTTCCGTGGAATCAGTGGTGATATCCCCTTTATCATTTTTTATTGCATCTATTTGATCTTCTCTCCTTTTTTATTAATCTGGCTAGCAGTCTATTTTGTTGATCTTTTTAAAAAAAACAGCTCCTGGATTTATTGATTTTTTGAAGGGTTTGTGTCTCTATCTCCTTCAGTTCTGTTCTGATCTTAGTTATTTCTTGTCTTCTGCTAGGTTTTGAGTTTTTTTGATCTTGCTCCTCTAGCTCTTTCAATTTTCATGATAGGATG